>PVKZ01002878.1:0-179020 GCA_004027375.1 Macroglossus sobrinus | reverse complement strand
TACCCTGGAGCTTCCACATAGGTCAAATAATGACAGTTCTCTGGGAACATATCTTTAAGATACTATTATTGCCTGTCCCAAGGGAAGTGGGGTTGTAAGAAAAATACAAATACCTTCTCTTTAGGATAATAAGAGGATGCCAAGGGAGTTTCTTAGAGATCTAGAGACCAAGGTAAGTCATCCTGGTTAGGCTGTGAAATCAGCAAAAGAAATGGTGAAATTGCTTTTTCCAAGATAGTAAGGAGAGATAGAAGAAAAGTGAAGCAAGGAAAACAAGATGAAGAAAGAATGTACACTCATATTCATAACCTCCTGAAGCTACTCTTTTACCTATATGTACTTATACCTATGACCATGTAAAATAATCTCACCTGAAAAACTAAAAGATAAAAGCTTATGTGAAAGGAGATGCATCAATATATCCTATATCAATTTAGTTATTGTTTCTGACCCTGTAGATAGACTCACAAATGTGAGTAACAAGAGGGCAAGGACTAGCTTTCTCTATATGATAGAACTGTGTCAGATATAGAAAAGGTGATCAATAAATGCTTTTGAATTAATGAATTCATAAATAAATAAATCATAAAGCATGGCCCTGAAGGATACATATTTGTAAAAATAAAAGCTAGACTTTGAGACAGTGTGGGCAGGAAAGCCATAAGACTGCAAGGTTAAGCAAGATTAAGCAAAAATGAGGAAGAAGGTGTAAAATGTATCACTTGCAATACAATTTTCAAATTTCATCTTTGAAATTTTATCTCCCTTACTACTCATGACCTTCTTGGGGGGATGTGACAAGTTTTATTAAAAATTATATTTAAACTGACGAATACTGGCACATAGAGGAATCACATCTCCACTTACCTTGTATGTATTCTCCGCTAATGAAAGACAAAACTATCTTTGATAGTTTCACATTACAAAATTGTGAACTTCAGCTGTCTCCTCTCCAACCTTAGCAATCTAAGTTTACACACACACTCAGAGACATATACTACACACACACACACACACACACACACACACACACACAGGGTTCCTGAGAGAATTTCTCAAATTATAAAATTATCTCTCATTTTTGCTACTTTTCATAAGTTTTAAATGGGCACAGGTAGCAAGGCATTTGCCTTGACATGGGTTTAAAATATGATGTACTTACCTTTATATGCATTTATTTCTGATGGATGTCTCTAAATATCCAAGTATTACTAAATTTGAATCAGATCTTTCTGCACAATTACAAACATTACATTCAATCAGTTCCACATTTTCTGTTTAACTCATTTTTCCCAAATAAATTTACATGAATGAACTTCTCCCTTGTTTACTTCATATTTTTAATTTACTATAAGTAAGTTCAGAATTCCCACATTTTCTGGATGAGTGTTACTATACAAAATCACTTGATAATTCCTTTTTTACTGTTATAAATAAGATATCCATAAAGACATAAGAGCTAGGATAGAAGCTTTATATAAACTAAATTTTAGGATATTCTAAATGCTTCTACTCTTTCCCCATGAATACAAGGCAAAGATACATTTGAAAGTTGCCTAGCCCAGAATATTTAGTCGCCCCTTCCTTAGCTGACCTATATCTGGACAGTTATTTATTTTTTATTTGGCTGTATTAACTATGCATTCTCCAAATGATAGATTTACCTAAATTAAAATAATCTCTTAATCTATATTTCAACATAACTGCAAAATACTTTGTCAAGTATCTCTCCTTGTCATTATTCATTTTCTGAATGTGATGGGTTATTTTTTCAGAAGTAAATTATGACATGAGTTAAGATGTTTATTTTCCAAAATATGACATTGAAATTGCTTGCTGCCCTGTCTCTTCTTAATCTATTCCTCTATTTATTAACTTTTAAAAATTGAGAACTTTTATATGGCAGACTTTTTTCATGCATATGAATAAGCAAAAATCGTTTTTTGTTCTAAGAAGCAGATCATCTAGCATTCACAGACACACATAAAAATACATAAACACATATGCACGCATACACAAATGAGCATGCACTTTGGAATATGCACTCTATATTTTTGGGGTTTTAGATTCTCTAATAGAGAAATAGTTCAGATTACAAATATCTAAGAAATATTGTTGCACATTAAGCAAAAATATGCAAAATATTCTCAGAGACACACGCTCTGGAATTTATTTTTTTACATTTATTTCTGGATATACTCCAGAGTCTGAATTTCCATTATGTGGAGGATATTATTCTGTCTTCTCTTTTTTTATATTAGTCTCTTTAATAGGGTACATGGCAGCAGGGTAATGCCAGTCTTATTACTGGTATCATATGATACTCGGGAGAGGATAGTAGAACATGAGGACTGTATTTAATCTTTCTTTTTTATAAGAAATGAGATATAATTGACATTATAATTGAGATATAATATTGTATAAGTTCAAGATATACAACATGCTGACTTGATACATTTATATATTATAGTATAATTACTACCATAACTTTAGCTAGCTATCAGTCCTATCACATCACATAATTATTATTTTTTTTGATCAGAACATTTTGGCTTTAGTCCCTTAGAATTTTGAAGTATCTAACAGCATGGTTGATGAAAGTCATTATTTAATTTCTTTTCCAAATAGAAACAAATGAAGATTAAAATGTTCTTTTCTGTTTTATCCAGAATCTGAACAAAGGGATAAGATGAACAGGAATCTCTAGTAGAAGGTCAATAATTGTCTCTTACATGCTCAACAGGTAACTGTGGCAGAAAAAATGTCCATGCCCAAAGACACCCACTTTCATCCTTCTTCATTCCTTTTGCTGGGCATCCCAGGGCTAGAAGGTGCACACATCTGGATTGGATTCCCTTTTTTCTTTCTGTATCTTGTTGCACTCCTGGGGAATGCTGCTGTCCTGTTTGTAATCCAGACTGAGCATATTCTCCATGAGGCCATGTACTACTTCCTGGCCATGTTGGACTCCATTGACCTGGGCTTGTCCACTGCCACTATTCCCAAAATGCTGGGAATCTTCTGGTTTGACCTCAGGAATATTTCTTTTGAGAGCTGTCTTTCCCAGATGTTCTTCATTCACTTCTTCACTGCTATGGAGAGCATCGTGTTGGTGGCCATGGCTTTTGACCGCTACATTGCCATTTGTAAACCCCTTCGGTATACCATGATCCTCACCAGCAAAATCATCAGCATTATTGCCAGCATCGCTATTCTGCGGAGCCTGTACATGGTGGCCCCACTGGTGTTTATTCTCCTGAGGCTGCCCTTCTGTGGGCATCATATCATCCCTCATACCTACTGTGAGCACATGGGCATTGCCTGCCTGGCTTGTGCCAGCATCAAAATAAATACTATGTTTGGCCTTGACAATATTTCTCTCTTATTATTGAATGTGCTTCTTATTATTCTCTCCTATTTCAGGATCTTCTATGCAGCCTTTCTCCTACCCTCCTGGGAAGCCCGGTTCAAAGCCCTCAACACATGTGGCTCCCACATAGGTGTTATCTTAACCTTTTTCACACCAGCATTTTTTTCTTCCTTGACACATTGTTTTGGCCACAACATCCCCCAATATGTCTACATTCTCTTAGCCAACCTATATGTGGTTGTTCCACCAGCCTTCAATCCTGTAATCTATGGGATTAGGACAAAACAGATTAAGGAGAAAGTTTTGAAGACTTTTTATTTTAAAGATAGTTAAGCATTGGTAGTATTAGAACATCTTACAGTTCATATTTTCTTCATTATGCTCATTAGAAGGGGGTTATTGTCAAGAAAGGTAAAAGTAAGGGATCAAAGGCGTATATAAACAATAATTATCTTCTTACTATTCTCAACGATTCTTTGAGTTTAAGGATAACAATGAATGTACTAATGATAATATTATAATTCATAAGGTATGTATCTTTTGCAAATTGCTAATATTTATATTGTTTGATAATCAAAATAGCCTTATTAAATATTTACTATAGTCACAAGTTTTCAGATAAAAATTTGATTCTTAAGGTTGTTAAATAATTCATCTGAAAATCCAACTATTAGTAGGAAGTAGATTATTAAGTAGGGTAACTTAAAAATGAGATCAATTTCTGAATCACTAGAGGAAATATAAAAGCAGCATAAGAAAATTGGCTTAGAGGTTGTAGATAATTTTGGTGACAAGATTCTTGAAAAAGTAACAATAAAATTATTTAACTCAGTATTTACTATTCTAAATAATTTACTTCTATTAACACATCTATTTCTTATGTGAATTCTTTGATGTGGTTACTCTTAATATTTCCATTTTCATATGAGTCAAATGTGGATCAGAAAATTCTCCATAACAAATTAAGATCAAGATTTTGGCTCCTGGCCCCTAGGAAAATAAAAGAAGGAATACATTTAGAAATAAAATAAAGAGAGCAGAGAATAAAGGTTTATATTTATGAAAGATCCATTCATTAAGTAAATACTTATGAACTTCCTCATGCACTAATTATATGTGATTGTTTGGTGATAGATAAAAAGACAAAATCCTATGTCTTAAGAAACCCATGGTGGGAGAGTGAGGGTATTAAGGCAAAGAACATTATGTTATATGATTACAAAGAATTTATATTTAGGAGAGGCTTTTAATAAACTTTGTAATAATATTCACTAAATATTCCAAATATTGGACCAATTTATTGAAGATAGTAACATAAAACTAGGACTATATTTGACTTTGTTTCACTTTCTAAAATAATCATATGGAAAATATTGACCTAGTTCATAAAAGAGGTGTTATTTGAAACTACATTTAAGAATGTCTGCCAGAGATATGTTGTCTGTTTTACTTCAGTTAAAACTTCTGGTTTTTCATCAGTTTATGAGTATGGAAATTCTAAATTTAAAAATTTAGATATTGCCTTCTAAATACTGTATTTAATTCTAGCAAAAATGTTGAATATATGACAGCATAGATATTTATATGTCATACTTGTTTTAAAAATCCATATGCTACAGTTAATTTTTTTTGTATTTAGAAAATCCAATAGTTCAAAACTCTAATAAACAGACATCAAATTAATTAAGTTAGTCTATATATTCAAAGACTTCTGACTAGATAAGGTAAGAAAGCTTTAGTCGTTCAAACAGACAACAAAGGAACTTATCTATTGGTACATTTACAAACAAAAATAAATTATATTTGAATGTAACTAAATGTAAAAATTAAGAACATTATCTGCAGTAACTTGGAATTTTGGATAAAACAATCATAAAAAGAAAAAAAATTCCTAAAGACTTGAGGAAGAATATATAGCTTCCAAATAAGTTTTTTAATAATCAGAAGATGAAAAATAAAAATATTTGTTTGGCACTTTTAAGTTAGACATTACTGATATTTGCTGACATTACCAATATATTCAGGAACAGAGAGGATTCTATGTGCCCAACCTCTTGCAGTTAGACTTGGCCATGAGACTCTCTATGACAAAATATTTGTAGAAGTAATCTAATGGGTGTCAATTATGAGATAAAACATTTAAGTGTGATTATGTGCTTCTCCATTTTCTTCTCTCCTGCTCTTGTATACCCTGAAGAATTTTGGTAAGATGCCATGTCATACAATTCTGGCGCCTTCATCAGAATATAAGCTGAGTGACTATGATAGAGTTCTCCCCCAACCCCCAAAACTGTATCACTTATGTAGTATAAACAATAATTAAACTTTTGATATTTTAATACACTAAAATTTGGTAAGGGATACATGGTATCTCAACATAATCTAGACTACCTGGAATGATAGTATGCACAGGAAACTGTCCAAATATATCTCTCTATATAGATATTTTTAACCAAGAATAGACAAATTTTTCTTAAAGAACCGAGTTTGAATACTTACACTGCCAGAAAACAAGACCTGTTCTAAAGCTATAGCAAAGACCTGCAATAAACCTATAGTAATTGGGAGTGTGTGGTTTTGGTGCAACTATAGAAAACAAACCAGTCCAATGAAATTTAATAGAGAGTCCTGAAATAAATCCACAGATATATATATATGTTTATTTCAATTATGACAGAGATAACATTGCAGTACAGTAACAAAAGATATTTCAGTGAAAGATGTTGAGTCAATTGGAGAGCCACATGAAAAAATAATGAATCTTGAAGATGTTTCTACCACATCATACAGAAAATTCTTCCCAAATAAATTGTAAATGTATAATTTAAAGGAAAAATAATGAAACTTCTGGAAAAAAGAGACTATCTTTATAACTTTTTAGAAGGGAAAGATTCTAAAATAAGACACAAGTACATATACATGCTAACAATATTGGAAATATATTGGTTAGTAAGTGTATAATAAAATTAAGAACATTTTTCCTCAAATATAGACAAACTAAGTGACCTGTATCACAGAATATATAGAGGATCCTTATAAATCGATAAGAAAATGTAATAAAAGCATATAGAAAAATAACAAAAGACTTGTAGGGAGATTTCATAAAGGATTTCAAATTTCTAATTAACATGAAAAGATGCTCTACCTTCTTAGTCATAGGAGGGATAGATTTAAAAATCACTAAACAATTTTATATACTGATCAGAATGAATTTTGACTAGAATGGATAAAATTAGAAATATTAGATAACAGCAAATATTTGGAGCAACAAGATCCTCATATATTTCTAGTGAGAAAATAAATTGGCAAACTCACTTTAGAAAATTGTAAATATCTCAGAAAGCTAGTCACATGCATATCCTAGGACTCCAAAATTCTGCTCCTAGGAATATATTCAACAAAAGCATTGCAAAAATTCACCGGAAGATATGTACATTTATGATCACAGAAGCACTATATGTAACAATCAATAACTGATACAGTTCAAATGTACATTAATATTAAAATTTGTAAAGAAAGTATGATGTATTTAAACAGTGAAATACTATGCAACAATGAGAATGAACAAACTATAAATATAAATAACAAATGAGCCAGATATTATATATATATATATATATACTTTAAGTTCAAAACAAGAGTGATAACACAAGAGCTACCTTGTCAAATCAGATTGACATAAACCAATACCAGTGATTTATCCTTACCAGGCTGTCTAGTCATGTTCACAAGGAAAATTAACAATAGTCATTGTTTTTCCAGGGCTACCCAGGAGGAGAGAAAAAAATGGCTTCAGTTCTGCTGCTAATTCTTTGCTTACTTGTAGACAAACATGATATATGGTGTTAAAATTAAGGATTGTGATAATTTTTTGTGGGTAGTAGTAACTGGAAACTGATATGAGATGGTTTCTGATTTACTAGTAATATTCTGTTTCTTGATCTATTTGATGTTGGCACTTTGTTATAATTTATTAACCCTAAATTTCATGTTTTATGCACATTTTTGTAGAATGTTGTTATATTTTAATATAATCTCAAGAAATAACATAAATTTTATAGGTAACATCTAAAAGCACAAAATTTTTAGACAACATAAAAGAAAATCTTTGTGACTTTGGCTAATGCAAAGTTTTCTTAGCTATGACAGAAAGCACTATTCTAAAAAGATAAATTGGACTTCATTAAGAAACAAGAATTTCTGCTCTTCAAAAAGATACTAGGAAAGAAAAAGACAAATCATAGACTAGGAGAAAATATTTGAAAACACATGTGAAAAAAGATTTGTATCTAGGATATATAAAGAATTCTCAAAACTCAATAATAAGTAAATGATTCAAGTTTTAAAAATGGGCAAATGATTTGAACAGAAACCTCACTAAAGAAAATTATATGGATGGTGCATAAACACATAAAAAATTTCTCAGCATCATTTGACTTCAGGGAAAGGCAAACTAAAACCTCAACGAGGCAGTATGATTTAGAAATAGCATGTAGATCAACTGACACTGTCATATGTAGAAAATATCAATGCCCTCTAGCCAATAGTGGGATTTATTACTTGCTACAACAAGGGACACCACACATAGTAATGAAACATTAGGGGACTCAGTAAGACTGTGAGAGGAATGATTTGATATTGTATTTGCCCTTGTTCTTGGGAAATTTTTTAGAAGCATGTGGTTTCAAGAGAAGGGGCTAAGTCTATTATTAGATGTTTTAATACCTTTTATAGAGAAATTGGGGGGAATGCAGTGGGGCCTAAAGTTCTATTTGATAAAATAGCCATAGTTTCTTGTATTAACTGGTAGGATACCTTTTTTTGGGGGGGAGGAAAGGAAAGTATTTTTGTTTTTGTTTCTGTTCACACATGATTATAGAATGGTCTTGTTTTATTTCACTATATCATCATGAACACAAAGTGACCTTGTCTAATGTTCATATTTTGTGAAATTGTCTGTGTTAAGTGGGCATCATCATTGTCAAGATGTTGGTGCCAGGCAAGCTGTTAGCTGACAGCTGTTAGAGCTGCTTTTTCTTTTCTCAAAAGAAAGCCAGTCTTTCATGATTCTATACTTATCCAGGCTAGACACAGTATATAACCTTTTTTTGTGATGTCCTCAAATAATATGTTTCTACTTTACTTTGCAGGTTTTATTGTGCCATCTTCCAACTCTTTTCTAAAGGAAATTGTGTTAGAAAGCATGGGAGACTTATTGGTTTTCTAATTTCTGTAGTTCTATAGTTAGTATTGTATAACTTAAAACTTAATTATTTGCATATTTATGCAAAGGGTTTAGTATTATCTATACACCTAGATTATAAACTTCAGGGTGAGAGGAGATATATAGATGCAAAACATATCTGAGCACATACTTAATATTAAATAAGTGTTCAATGGCTAATCTGACTTTTAGATTAAGTAAATAATATTTGCTGGAAAAAAGTGGCACAATCATTAGAGAATATAACAGCCCTGAGTAATAAGATGGAGAAATTATAGATTGGCTCAGCTATTATTATGAGACTGATGGCAAGAGAGTACTTAGAAATAGTGGATTGTTAGAAAATAAGAAATTCTTGCAAGTTGGGAATCTAAAGGGAGAAACTTGAAAGTCCCAAAGGACATTTTTATGCCTATAACCTATAGTGAAAACTTATTAATTAATTATCTTACATGCTTAAGAAACTGAATAAAAGGCTAAGTGCTCAAGAGTAAACAGAAGTCCAGTGAATCAATACATTTGGACAGAACCCTAGGAATTCCAAGAGGTCAGACAGCTGGATGACTATAACAAAACATGTTCATTTTAAGGATGGAGACATGTACCTGTGATTCACACATAGAAGAAATCCACTTACTCAGAACCAGAATCTGTTCTGTTTGTCTCATGAGGCTGATTCAAATAGCAAGTGATATAATTTGTCTAAATTTTTTTGTGAAATTGAAATAAGTAATATTAAATGCCAATATGACACTATTATGTTTATAATTGTTCTCTTCCCTCTACTAACAATGATAATGATAATAATAACCATAACAATAATAACCATGATCCCCCTTTTAGAAACAAAGTTGGAAATGACATGGATTATTTACAAATGAAGTGAACTCAAGTTGTCTACTGTGAAGAATAGAGGAAATAATGGGGAGCCTGAAAGTTTCAGTCACTGCTTTAAGTTGAAGTCAATTTCTCTAAAAAAACCATAGTTTCATATTTAAGATTTATCATATTACATTGAATTTTGTGAAATAATGGCCTTGTAAGGCAAACTCCTGTTTCAAAGAACAGAGGAGATATCTTTATTCATTGATGACAAAATAAATTAACATAAATTTAGAAGAAGCAAAATAATATGCTTAAATTTTGATGTAAGTTGTTTATTAGCATGTTGAGGAAAAAAGACATGCCATGTTAAGTAGCAAGAATAAAGATACATTGGTTAAAGTGGAAATGCCCAGTCATATATACTGTACTTATATTTCTAGTTAAACAAATGATTCTAAAGGATGCTTCTAAATTGTACAATACTGCCAGTGCACACAGATGGTAATCATTTACCAGTGAGCTATCAATGTGTGCATCTAATCCCAATTTATAATTAAATATTTCAAAAAATTAGAACCTAATATAGAATCTTATATCAACTACATCTACAACTACAACTACATCTTAATAAAATTAATTTAGAACATCTAATGCAATGTCTAAATATCTATTTATTTCTTAAGAAATATTATCCTTCATTTGCCATATATATCAATGAAAGCAAATGAGTAAAAGAGATGTCAAAAGTAAAACATGATCTGTATTCCTAGATAAAATGTACCAATTACATTTTCGTTTTCATTCCTAGAAAGGGGAGTGTTTTAAACTTTTATGGAGTGAAAAGTGAACCATAAAGTTTGTTCACTTACGTATAGCATAATATTGGAGATAAATTTACATGGCAAATATTTGTCCTTAGATTAAATAAAAATTTTATTTTAAAATAAATAGGTGTCATTTATTTATGTGATGGATGCTAAAATCATAGTTTAAGGATGAAAACTTAATGCAACTCAAGTACTATTAAATAGTTTCTTTATACAGAATTCATTGATTATGGTAGAGGAGTGTTAATGCTGTCAAGAACTATCATAACTGTAGTGGAACCAACTAGACATTGCTATAGGGTGTGCATTATAGGAGCACTAATCAAAAATCAATCGCATATCATTTCTTCCATGGTAGAGTTGGCTTCCTAAATCATGTAACCACAGGGAAGAAAATAATCAGTGAAATGTCATAAGCATTGTTTTGTACTCCATTTTTATAAATTTTGAAATAGCAACTGCAGCAATTACATAGAGACAGATATCGGAAAAAATTCATGAGACTTCACAGAATATACTCAAGTTAAACTTTAAGTAAGATCAAGGTGGAGTACAGCAAGAGAAAGAAACGATATAGCTGATAAACATAGAAAGATACAAAAAATTTCTGGCACAACTCCTGGGACCCTTTCTCAGTTACACATGATAAGTTGCACATGATAAACCAAGGCACAGTTTATTGAAGGTCTTTTAAATCTTACTGGTTGCATAACAATAACTGGAATCAGCATACTATGGTGAGCCTCATCTAATCAGTTGAATGCCTAAATGGAACAAAATACTGACCCTCCCCAAGCAAGAGAGAATTAAAATACAGTGTATGTATTTTAATTATGCTTTCTGAAACTGAGAAAATAACCACAACATATTTTCAGGTTTCAGGGGACCCATTAGGCCCCTGTGAGATAAACCTGTCCTAAAACTCCATTGATCACCTGATCCTCAAACATTTCTACTCTGCATTTGCGGACTTCATCAAAATTAAAAAAAAAATTTTTCTTTCAAAATACACTATTGATAAAATAAAAAAATGCAAGCTCTAGACTGAGAGAAAACACATGAAACACATTGTATCAGACAATGAATTTGTATGTAGATTCTGAACAACTTTTATAGCTCAATAATAAAAAGATAAAATCCTAATTAAAAAAATAAATGTAAAAATGTACTAGATATTTCATAAAAGATATAGCATCACAATTAAAATGGCTAAAATTAAAAAGACTAGCCATACCAAACATTAGTAAGGATGTAAAAAACCAGAACTCTTATACACTGCTAATTGGATGCAAAATAGAAGAAAGACTTTAGAGAACAGTTTTGTAGATTAAATAATATTGTTTAACATAAACCTGTCATATTACCCAACTAAAATACTCCTAGGTGCTTACCCAAAAGAAAAAAATTGTTCATACAAAGACCTCTATGTAGATATTCAGAGCAGCTTTATTTGCAATAATTTCACAATGAAAAAAAAACACGATAAACATATATGATCTTAATTTTTTAACATAATTACACAAGGGAAAAAATCTTTTAATATATAACACTCCACTCATTATACTACATATGTATTCTGAGACAACTAGACAAACATATTTCAGTTAATAAATGAACTAAAGGTAAGACCACAAGATGGTGGAAAATTAGTGAGCATTAAAACAAAATAAATAGTCCCATTAAAGTAAATATAACCATCATAAATATTGCTAGACCATTAAATACAATCCTTAAAATATTATCTATATGTAGGTTGAATATTACAATGTAATAAAATATTGAACTATAAATTTAACCACTGAACATGCATAGAGGGTTTATACTTAATGTGTGAATATGTATCTTTGTTGCTTTTGAAAAGCTGTGTTATAATATCCTATTCCAGTAATTAATATGATCTTTTCATCCTTACCTGTGCCTGGCATCCAGACTTTACCATGCACATACTCTCAGTGAGTCTTCTTTTTGTGTTATCTAAAACAAAAGAGACACAAAAAATAAAACAACCCAAAGAAATAAAAATTGAAACTTTTCTACCCAATAAGAGGCAACAGAAACAACTATTATTAATATTTTAAAATGATTATTGTATTTTAAATTTATTTTATATTATAGTTGACATACATTGGTATATTAGTTTTAGATGTGCAATGTAGTGATTCAACATTTACCTAATTTACAAAGTGATCACCATAATAATTCTAGTAATTATCTGTCACTGTATGTAGTTGTTATGATATAATTGACTATATTTCCTATCCTGTACATTACAACTCATAACTTATTTTATTAGTGGACATTTGTACTTCTTAATCCTCTTTACTTTTTCCACTCATCCCAATATCCACTTCCCCTCTGGCAATTATGTTTGTTCTCTGTATTTATAACTGTTTCTTTTTTTTTTTAAAGTTCCATTAATTAGTGAAATCATATAACATTTGTCTTTGTCTTATTCCACTTAACGTAATACTGTTTATGTCCATTCAAGTTATCACAAATGACAAGATTTTATTATTTTTTATGGCTGGGTTGATACATATACCTATTTATCTATCGATAGATACTTCATTGGCTACCATATCTTGGCTACTGCAAACAATACTGCAATGAACACAGAGGCTGCACATATCTTTTTGAATTAGTGTTTTTGTTTTTTTTAATAAATACCAGGAAGTAGAAATGCTGTGTTGTATGGTTTTTATTTTTACTGGGTTGTATGATTGTTATTTTTGCTGGGTTGTATAGTTGTTATTTTTCATTTTTTTGCGGAATCTCCATAATATTTTTCCTAGTGGCTTTACTAGTTTACAATTCCACCAACAGTGCATGAAGGTTCCCTTTTCTTTATAGCCTTACAAACACTTATTTGTTGTCTTTTTGATAATAGCCACTCTGACAGATGTGATATATTTCATTGTGGTTTTATTTTGTATTTCACCAATGATTAGTGATGTTGAACATCTATCTTTTCAAGTGTTTGTTTGCCATCTGTATGTCTTATTTGAAGAAATGGCTATTCAGGTCCTCTGACTATTTTTAAATTGGATTGTTTGTTTGAGTTTTTATGTCGAGCTGTGTGAGTTCTTTATTTATTTTGGTTATTAACCTCTTATATCATTTGCAAACATCTTCTCATAATAAGTATGTTGCCTTTTTGTTTTGCTGATGGTTTCACCTGTTTTGTAAAAGCTTTTTAGTTAATGTACTTCCATTTGTTTACTTTCGCTTTTCTCACTTTTGCATGAGGAGATATATCTCAAAAGTATTGCTAAGATTAATGTCAAAGTGTTTACTGCCCATATTTTCTTCTAGTTTTATAGTTTCAGATCTTACATCTAAGCCTTTAATCCAGTATGAGTTTATTTTTGTACATGATATGAGAAAATGGTCTAGTTTTATTTATTTTTCATGTATGTGTTCAATTTTTCCAACACCATATTTGAAGAGACCATTTTTTCCTGTTGTATATATATTCTTACATCCATTGTTGTAGTTTCATTTATCATATAAGAATGAATTTTATTCTTAGCTCTTTATTCTGCTTCATTGATCTGTGTCTGTTTTTGTGCTAGCACCATACTGTTTGGATTACCGTAGTTTTGTAGTATGGCTTGAAATCAGAAAACATGATATCTCCAACTTTGTTCTTCTTCAAGATTGCTTTGGTTATTTGGGGTCTTTCAAGGTTCCATATAAATTTTAGAATTATTTATTCTAGTTCTGTGAAAAATGCCATTGGTATTTTGATAAGTATTGTATTGAATTTACAGATCTCTTTGGTTTGTATGGATGTTATGAGGATGTTAATTATTCCTACCCATGAGCACAGTATTACCTTCAATTTCTTTGTATCTTCTTCAGTTTCTTTCTTCAATACCTTATAGGTTTCAGAGTACAGGTCTTTTACTACCTTAGTTAAATTTATTCCTAAGTATTTTATTCTTTTTGATGCTATTGAAAATGAGATTGTTTTTGTTTTCTTACTTATGTTAAATGTTATTAGATGATATTACCCAATAAATGACACTTCACACAGTTTCATCTTCCCAGCCCATTTAGGAAAAGCGTCATATTGGCTACATTGAATCCAAGTTTGAAAGTCAACATGACTGTCTGACCAAAAGGTTATGGGACCATCTGAAGTAATTCAGACTTGGTTAGACATTCCCTCTCACATGACCTAACAGGATCCAAATTAGCCAGAACCTCTTTGCCTAGCTGATAGCTACAGGAGAGGAGAGAGCTGCCAATGTTGCTGACTCAGGCAAGTCTTCAATATGAGTCCTCACTGTAAAGGAGGTACTTTACCCCTCCTCATGACATCTCATTCATAAAGGAACAAGATCAGGTGAATGTGTGTGAAATTGCACTGCCCAGGGTAAGCCCAGTTCTCTGAAGGATGAGTTACTTTGAAGAACTATGAGAACAGCTTCTGAGAGCAGAACTGCGACAGGATTAAAGCTGTGGCTTGTCTGGCCCAGATCCATCTGGCCTTGTTATTTCCAGGGGCCCTCCCATTGGTCCACATTTTCTCTTTTCCTTTCCTGTCCCTCCTCACAACATTTAGCTTTATTTTCACTTGGCTCCTTCAGAGGGATCTTCTCTATGAGCAACAGGCTCTGGTTTGGTGAGTAAATTCTGACCACATCTACAGCTGGCCTGCTTTCACTCTTCAAGGAGTCACGACTTCCTCATTGGTGTCTGAAGGTGTGTTGAGTGGTTTCAGAGATCAGATGTTGGGACACTTCAGATGAAAAAACTGTTTTTGCTTGGGTGAGTTAAATTTGTGTTTTTGGAAGCTGTTCTAAATAAGGAGAAAGGTCCAGCTTGCAGGATTCCTGCTGAGAGTGTTGACTAAAAGGCAGTCTAGAAAAGGCGAAGTTTTAGAATGTGGGGCTTAAGAAGTGAAAAGCTTTGTTTGTGTCATGGAGGGAACATTTATTTCTCCAGGCTGAACATTTTCACATGTCTTTTCCACTCATAATTTTGAATTTCACAGGACAGTTAGAATCTGGATATTTTAGAGTTAGAAAGTCTCTTCCCCCAACAACAGGAACAAAGGCAGAGATATCTTTAAATCTGAATAGTTTATGCCTATCAGTGTAGCAATATAGTACTTTTGTGAGGCTCTGAAGATCCATTTTCACCACCTTGGCCTGACTGTGCTTAGGAGCCATGATCCTGTGCTGGCAAGTTCGATAGCCTTTGTTTATTTCTTGGTCCAGACATAAGAAATTGCTGAAATTTCTTAAAAATCACAAACCATGCTCATTTTTCTTGGGCCCCTCAGAAACAAGGATTATCTGAGAGATCAGGAGCAATAGGAGCACATAGGAAGAATTTTTAGAAGTGACATCAGTTGTAACTTTTAATAAACAAATTAGGGGCTTGAGAGGAAGATGGCAGACTAGGTAAAAGTGGGGTTCGCCTTCTTCCAGGTCTGCATTGAAATTACAACCAAATTATAAATAATCAATGTGGAGAATCATCTTACGTCCAGCTGATTATAACACGTACTTCTGTCAATATAAAAAAGGAGCCACATTGAAGCTGGTAGGAGGGTTAAAAATCACAAATCTTGCTGAACCTCCACCTGTGGGTGGCAGAGGATCATCGGGAGGGAGAGTGAGGCTGCAGAGGCTCCTCTAAAGGAGAAGGGGTCCTAGCCTCATTTGGGGGCTCACCAGCCCAGGAAGAGGAGTTTTAAAAAACTCTGACTATAAAAACCAGCAGGGATTCTGGCCATCTGGGTGAAATGAAAGGAGACTGAAACCTTAAACACACTTTTAATGGGCTCACGCACAGGCTCCCTCACCTGTGGACACTCACCTAGGGCACCAGTGGTGGGTCAGAGACTCACACAAGATTCACACAGGGAAAGACAGCATTTCCTTGTGCCAGAATGAAGGCTAGACAGGCAGCCACCATTGGGCAGCCACCATTGTGCCTTAGTTGGACCCCGCTATGGGGAAATCTATGGACCGTGCCAGATTGCCCAAGCAGATCTCTGCCCTACTGCCAATTCAGAAGCTGTTCTGGCCTGAGGAAATCAGCCTGCCCCATCCAACCTGCAGATTGCTTGGGGTTTTTGTTGCTGGGTGGCTGCCACGCCCTACTTCATTTCAGTCCCAAACACTTGCAGCAAGCAGCCAGCACTGTGAGAGTGCATTTTGAAGACATTGTCAGGCAGATCACTATTGCCAACATGAACTTGAGTGGATCTTGGAGATCTGTGGGCCAGTCCCAGATAGCAGTTGATCTTGCTATGATCTGTGACTTTTGTGGGAAAGCACGAATTATTACTGACGTTGCAGCAAGAAGGAGGCTGTATTGATCTGATGGCCATTGTCTCCCTGACACCCTGCCCTACCCAACCCACAAATTGCCCCAGGCGGCCCATTGATAGTAAACCACCACTGCCTTACCTCTTCCCCTGGGTTTCAATACACACAGTTAACTAACTTTGGCTAGCATAGGGTGGGCACTACCTGGAAATCAGTTGCAGGCAGACCTCTGTGGCCTGCAAGAGCTGCAATATCACATGGGAGGATCGTGGGTGTCTGTGGGACCACCCCAGAGAGCAGCCGATCTCACTGTGATCTGTGACTACAGCGGAAATGTGCGGGCACAGAAGCTGCAGCAAAACTGAGGCTATTTTGGCTTGATGGCCCTTGTCTCGCTGAGATCCCACTTCACCCATGCCACATGTAGCCCAATGACAGTCAGCCTCCCTTGTCCTGCTTTCATATGGGTTTGTGCATTCTACTCAGGCAATAGACCTTGGGTAACACAGTGAGCACATTGTGGGGAAAAACAGTTGTGGGCAGACTACTGCCTCCTCTATGAGCTACAATATTTCTTGAGGGGATTATAGAGGTGTACACAGGCCTAATAACCCTTGACTTCATGAGCTCCTGACCCAATACAAAGTGCCTACCACACACTGATAGGTAGCTGCCCCTGCCCTGGGGTGGCACATTCAGGCCTGAGGTGGGCAGCAGCTGACCTTGCTATAATCAGAAACTTCTACAGGAAGCCACAGAGACAAGGCTGACATGTAAACTGACACTGCAGTGGCAGGGGGAAATTTGCTCGATAGACCTGGGGTCTGTACCACCCAACATGCATATCACTCAGAGGTTCTTCCAGTTTCAGAGACTTATGGGCAACTGTCAGACCTTGAGGAGCACTGGTCCCTCTTCTAAATTGCTAAGTCAGGAACGGGAGATAGCTATACACACAAAGCGTGTTTGCAACAAGTACACAAGCTCAGTGGGGTCAGCCTCCACACAGCAATTTGTACTCTGTGGGTGTTGTCAATTTCCACAATTAGCCTGAACATTAATCACATCCACTAATATACTAACAACAATAAAGGCTTGGTGACAACAGAAAATCACACACAATCCACACGAAGATCATGTCCAGATCCCTCATTATAGGGGATCCAGAAGAGTAGGCCACACAGGACACCTTCCCTATTGTGCCATCTGTCCAAGGCTGAGAGATGAAACAAATGTTTCTGACATATGGAAATGAATAGAGAGGCTAATAAAATGAGAAAACAAAGAAACATGCCACAAACGAAACAACAGGAGAAAACTCCAGAAAATAAACTAAATGAAATGGAAGCAACAACCTGCCAGAGACAGAGTTCAAAATAATGATTATAAGGATGTTAAATGAAATTAGAGGGAGAATGTATGAACACAATGAGAACCTCAGCAGAGAGATAGTAAACATAAAAAGGGACATAAAAACCATAAGAAAGAACCAGACGAAAATGAAGAATACAATAACCAAAATGAAGAATACACTAGAAGGATTCAACAGTAGATAGGATTAAGCAGAAGATCAAATTAGTGAACTGGAAGACAAGGTAGCAGAATACACCCAATCAGAACAACAAAAATAAAAAATAATTTAAAAAAATGAGGATAGATTAAGGGACAACATGAAGCATAAAAATACCCAGATCATAGGAGTACCTGAAGAGGAAGAGAGAGAGAGCTAGGGATTGAGAATCTATTTGAAGAAATAATGACAGAAAACTTCCTTAACCTGGCAAAGGAATTAGACATACAAACTCAGGAAGCACAAAAAGTCCCAAACAAGAGAAATTCAAACAGACCCACACCAAGACACGTCATAATTAAAATGCCAAAGGTCAGAGAAAAAGAAAAACTCTTAAAAGCAACAAGAGAAAGGCAACTAATTACTAACAAGGTTACCCCCATACGAATGCTAAGTTTTCAATGGCAACTGCAAGCCAGAGGGATTGGCAAGAAATATTCAAAGTTATGAAAAATAAGAATCCATAACCATGAATATTCTACATAGCAAGATTTTCTATTAAAATGGAAAGTGAAATAAAGAGTTTCCCAGACAAGGAAAAGCTTAAGGAACTCATCACCAACAAGCCAGTGTTACAAGAAATGTTATAGGGACTTCTGTAAAAGAAGAAGAGGTAAAAAAATATATATATATATAAATAATAAAATGGCAGTAATGATATACCTATCAGTAATCACTTCAAATGTGAATGAATTAAATGTTTCAATTTAATTTGGGTAGCCAAATGGATAAGAAAAAAAGACCTATGTATATGCTGTCTACAAGAAACCCACTTCAGATCAAATGACACCCACAAACTGAAAGTAAAGGAATTGAAAAAGATATTTCATGCAAATGGAAATAAATTAAAAAATTGAAAAAGATATTTTATGCAAATGGAAATAAATTTTAAAAAAAGCTGGGTGGTGGTACTTACATAAGATAAAACAGACCTTAAAACAGAGGCTATAATAAGAGACAAAGAAGGTCATTACATAATGCTAAAAAGATCAATAAATTAAAAGGACATAAATCTGGTATACTTACTCAATGTATCCTTACTCAATATAGAAGCATCTACATACATAAAACAATTATTGATTGACATAAAATGAGAGATCAACAGTAATACAAACATAGTAGGAGACTTTAACAGCCCACTGACACCAATGGACAGATCTTCCAGACAAAAAACTAACAAAGAAATACTGGGCCTAAAAGACACACTAGACTAGATGGATTCAATAGATATTTTCAAAGCATTTACCCTAAAGAAGCATACTGTACACTCTTCTCAAGTGCACACAGAACATTTTCCAAAATAGACCACATGTTAGGATGCAAAACCAGTCTCAATAAATTTAAGAAGATTGAAATCATATCACCCATCTTCTCTGATCACAATGATATGAAACTAGAAATCAACTACAAGAAAAAAAACCTGAAAACTACACAAACACATGAAGGCTAAATAACTTGCTACTACACAATGAATAGGTTATCAATGAGATTGAGGAAGAAATTAAAAGATACCTAGAGACAAATTAAAATAAAAACACACTGGCTCAAAATCTATGAAACACAGCGAAAACAGTCTTAAGAGGCAAATTCATAGCAATACAGGCCTACCTCAAAAAACAAAAAAAAAGTTCAAATAAATGATCTAATCTTACACTTAAAAGATCTAGAAAAATGACAGCAAACAAATCCAAAGTGAACAGAAGGCAGGAAATAATAAAGATCAGAGCAGAAATAAATTAAATAGAGTCTAGAAAAACAATACAAAGATTAATGAAACCAAGAGCTGATTCTTTGAAAGGATAAATAAAATCGACAAACCTTTAACCAGACTCATCAAGGAAAAAAGAGAGAAGACTCAAATAAATAAAATCAGAAATGAAAGAAGAGAAATAACTACAGACTCTACAGAAATACAAAGGACCAAAAGAAAATACTATGAGCAATTATATGCCAACAAATTGGACAACCTAGAAGGAATGAATACATTCCTAGAAACATACAATCTCTGAGAACTGAGTCAAGAAGAAACAGAAAATCTGAACTGACTAATTACCACTAATGAAATAGAATCAGTAATCAAAAATCTCTTAAAAAACAAGTGTTGGACCAGATGGCTTCATAGGTGAATTTTACCAAACATTCAAAAAAAATTTAATATCTATTCTCAAATTATTCCAAAAAATTCAAAAAGAGGAAAGGTTTCTTAACTCCTTTTATGAGACCACCAATACTTTGACTCCAAAATTGGACAGACATTACAAAAAAGAAAGAAAGAAAGAAAGAAAGAAAGAAAGAAAGAAAGAAAGAAAGAAAGAAAGAAAGAAAGAAAGAAAGAAAGGAAGGAAGGAAGGAAGGAAGGAAGGAAGGAAGGAAGGAAGGAAGGAAGGAAGGAAGGAAGGAAGGAAGAGGCCAATATCTCATGAACATTGATGCAAAAATATTCAACAAAATATTAGCAAACTGCATTCAGCAATACATTAAAAATATCATATTCCATGATCAAGTTGAATTTATTCCTGAGATGTAAGGTTGGTAGAATATCTGCAAATCAATTAATGTGATACACCACATGAACAAATCAAATGTTAAAAACCATAAGGTCATATCAAGAGATGCAGAAAAAGCATTTGACAAAATCTAGCATCCATTTATGATAAAAACTCTCAGTAAAGTAGGAATATATATCAACATAATAAAAGCCATATATGACAAACCTACAGCTATGGGGAAAAGCTAAAAGTGTTTTCCTTAAGATTAGGAACTAGACAAGGATGCTTATTTTCATCTCTCCTCTTTAACATTGTATGGGAAGAGTTAGCCACAGCAATAAGACAAGAGAAATAAAAGGTATCTAAATTGGAAAGGAAGAAATAAAACTCTCATTATTTGCTGATGACATGATACTATAAATAGAGAACCCTAAAGATTCAACTGAAAAACTGCTATAACTGATTAATGAATTCAGTAAAGTACAAGGATACAAAATTAATATTCAGAAGTCAATGGCATTTTTATACACCATTGATAAACTTTCAGAAAGAGAAATTAAGAAAACAATCCCATTTACAATTGCATTAAAAACTATAAAATACAAAATTAACCAAGGAGGTAAAGACCTGTTCTCATAAAATTATTTCATTGAAAAGAGAAATTGAAGAAGATACAAATAAATAGAAGCAAATATCGTGCTCATGGGTAGGAAGAATCAACATCATTAAAATGGCTATACTACCCAAAGCAATCTATAGATTCAATGCAATCCCTATCATAATGCCAGTAACATTTTTCAGAGAGCTGGACAAATAATCCTAAACTTTGTATGGAACCATAAAAACTCTGAATAGCCAGGGCAATCTTGAGAAAAAAGAACAAAATTGGACGTGTCTCACTACCTGATATCAAACTATACTACGAGGCTACAGCATGGTACTGGCATAAAAATAAGAACAAAAAAGAAAACCCAGAAATAAATCCATATCTATGTGCTCACTTAAAATATGACAAAGGAGCCAATAATATACAATGGAGTAAAGACAGTCTCTTCTATAAATGGTGCTGGGAAAACTGGACAGATACAGGCAAAAAAAGAACCTGGACCACTTTCTTATACCGTATATAAGAATAGTCTCAAAATGGATTAAAGACTTAAATGTAAGACCTGAAACCATAAAACTTCTAGAAGAAAACATAAGCAGCAATTGCTACTAGTAATTTCTTTTCAGATATATCTCTTCAGGCAAGGGAAACAAAAGAAAATAAATGGGAGTACATCAAACTAAAAAGTTTTTGTACAGCAAAGGAAACCATCAGCAAAACAAAAAGACAACGGATTGAATGGGAGAAGATATTCACTATGATACATCTGATAAGATGTATAAGATGTTAATATTTTGGATATTAACATCTGATAAGAGGTTAATATCCAAAATATGTAAAGAACTCATACAACTCAACAACAAAAACACAAACAATGCAATTAAAAAATGGATAGAAGACCCAAACAGATAGTTCTCCAAAGAGGAAATACAGATGGCCAATAGACATCTGAAAAAATGCCCAAGGTCACTAATCATCAGAGAAATACAAATTAAAACCACAACGAGATATCACCTCACACCTGTCAGAATGGCTGTCATCAATAAATCAAAGAACAATAAGTGTTGGTGAGGATGTAGAGAAAAGAGAACTCATATATACTGTTAGTGGGATTGCAAATCGGTACAACCACTGTGGAAAACAGTCTGGAGGTTTCTCAAAGCATTTAAAATGGATATACCTTTTGACCCAGCAAGTGCACCTCAGGGTATTTATCCAAAGACAACCAAAATAATAATTTATAAAGATCTATGCACCCCTATGTTGATGGCAGCACAATTTACAATAGCCAAGATATAAAAGCAACCTAAATGCCCATCAACAGGTTATTGGATCAAGAATTTATGATTCATATATACAATGGAGTATTACTCAACCATTAGAAAAAATGAAATCCTACCATTTGCCATGACATGAATAGACCTAGAGGTTATTATGCTGAGTGAAATAAGTCAGAAAGAGAAAGATCAATACCACATGATTTCACTTATATGAGGATTCTAAGAAACAAAAATGAACACACTAATCAAAAACAGACTCAAATATAGAGGACAATCTGGTGATAGTCAGAGGAGTGGAGCTTTGGGGGACTGGGAGAAAGGGGTGAAGGGTTAAAGAAGTACGAATTCATAGTTGATAGTCATGGCAATGGGGAATGCAGATGGTCATGGCATAGGGAATGCAGTTAGCATTGATTTAATGGCTAGGTGAAGAGCTAGAGGAGAGAAAGAGTAATTAGAAGGATCATTTCATAAACTGCATGAACATCTAACCAATGTACAGTATACTTGAAACTAAAAATAAACAATTTTTAAAAAGTTATTATTCACAAAGATACGGTCAGAGTCAGAAGCACAACTGCAGGATTTCTTAACAATGGTGTAGGTGAGTGTTTTGTTGCCTAGGTCAGCCTTGTCTTTGAAGTGAGGTGAGCAATTGCAGGAACAAAGACAAAAGTCTCTTTTTCCAGTGAGATAGGAGGGCATTATTTCTGCAATGCATATTCATTCTGGGCTTGGTGGGATCCCCAGTCTTTTTGCACTTTTATTCCTAACTTTCCAATCAATTTCACAGCTAAGGGAAAAAAGTATGCTGTTTGGGCAAGTATTATCTGCTCATCCCTGCTTGTCTCCAGGAATTCTCAACCGCCTCATCTTCAGATGAATTTTGATGAGACAAGGGATTCCAAGGTGGATATTTTCAGTGTCTCTCTTTGTATGTATGCACACATTTATATCTTAGCACTCATCCATGAAAACTGGGGGAAATTACTCTTCTTATTTTTCACTTTGACCTCTTATCCCACCACTGCTTTGATGACTGAGGCTCTGAAACACTAGGAGTAACCTATACTCTTGAATTATTGACAAATGTCTCTCCAACTGACAAATGTTCAGTTCAGTCCTTGAGTTCAGGATGAAGTGCCTAATTACAAGGAAAAAAACCCTGAATATACATTTTTCAAGTTCTTGATAATGTCAAGAATACTCCAGCTCTGCTTTACACACACACACACACACACACACACACACACACACACACACACACACACACGCTCACAGGCATATTTTATTTTTGTTTTTAGTTATTTTCTCCTTGTTTATCTCACTCTTTCCTGCACGTAAGATTTGGGATGGAGCTCCTACATAGAGATTTGGTGGGAAACATAGAGACTAGGATTCCTTCTGTTCTGAGTCCCTGCACTTTCTTCCTCATTAAAAAGTTTCTTTGGTCCCTCAGTGCCCCTTCTCTGTCATTCATTTAAGAGCCATGGAAATATTTCTGTGTACAAATGGCAAGTTTCCATTATTATTATTTTACAAAAGACTATGCAAAAATTTAGAAAGAAGATTCTTTATAGTCTCCCATTATCTGTTATCTAGCATTTGAAATGCATCTTTTCATAAAGCTTAGTCAAACAACTCAAATCTCTGTTTATTTTTTAGTTTGTTGTTTTGTTGAGGGGTTGTAAAGGTAATGCTAGACTGTATAATACTGAAGTAAGGGATGAGCATGTATGAGTATGTGTGTATGCTTCTGTGTGTATGTGTGTTGGCTAAGAAAGGATGTAGGATAAAACCTGTAGGAACTTGATGAAGAGATTGTACCTAGAATAAAAAAGTTTTTTCATGAAATTAACAGAATGACTTAAGCTATGGAATAAAATGTGAAATTGAGAAAATTTCAAACTTTTTCTGCTTGACTTCTTGCCATTCTCCTTTGCTAACTGAACAAGAATTTCTTAACTTTGGTTTCAGTACTGGAAAAATCAATTTACATCTGCTGGATCTTCACTTCTATCTTAAAAAAAAAAAAGCCCACATATTTTCTGAGGTATCAATTACATACAAAATCAACCCATTGTAAGTGTATAATTCACTTTTAGTAAATTTATTGTTAAACCATGAATAAATTCAATTCCACATTTGTTGAAAAGACTCTCCGTTCCTCCACTGAATTATTCTGGCACCTGTGTCAAAAATTGATTTGCTCTAAATGTAAGGATATATTTCTGGATTATCAATCTGTTACACAAGTCTATGTTTATTCTTGCACTGATACTTTAAGCTTTTGATTACTGTGCCTTCATAGAACACTTTGAAATTGTGTAGAATAATCTTCCAAATTTGGTGAGGTAATTTTTAAAATTGTTTGGAAAAAATTTAAAACTTCTATTCAAAACTATTTCAAAACAATTCTTTTCTACGTCAGTTGTTCTCGAGAATTTTTAAGCACCTCATCCAACCTCACCCCCTTTCTGGGAACATTTGGAGAATTCTACTGTCATCTAGTGGTTAGAAGCCAGAGATGTTGCCAATCCAGCTACAATGCACAGGGCCAACTCCATGGCAAAGAATTACCTGGGCCAGAATGCCAGTAGTGCCACAGCTGAAAACTACTGTCCCAGGTCCACTAAATTGTCTATGAAAATTTTTTAATATCTTGTTAATTCCTATTAAAAGCCTACGGGGATTTCAATAGGCATTATAGGCATTAAAGAATAATATGAAGAGTATTGTCACTTTAACAGTAAAAGATTTCTTTATTTATTTAGGTAGTCTTTACATTCTAACAGCAATATTTTTTAGTTTTTAGTACAGATGTCTTTTACTTATTTTCTTAAGTTTATTTCGTAATAAACTTACTTTTTGATTCTGTTGTAAATAAATGTCTTAATTTAATATGAATTATTCATGCCTAATAATAAAAAATACAATAAAATTTTAATACTGATTTAGTATCCCTCATATTCTTAAACTCTTTTATTAGTTTTCATAGTGTGTGTGTGTATTCCTTGAGCTTGTCTATGTAATGGATTATGCCATCTGTAAATAAATACAACTTTACTAATTTTCCAATCTGAACATTTCAATTTCTTTCATTTCCCCCCTTTTTTCCCCTGCCTTTTTCTATTCAATTTTTCCTTACCCGATCTAAAAAATCCTTATTTTGCACTTTTTATCTTTCTCTATTTCATGTTTATGAATATGACATTTTTGCCATTCAAAACTAGGTAGACAGAAATAATACTCAGTTGTCCAGGGACTATCAAATGGAACCTGCAATGACTAACTCAGGAAAAGTATGAGCTCAGAAATAGCACACCAATGTGATCATTTGAGTTTGTCAGATCAATTACTCCTGGAGCCAGATAAATAAATTACAGGGTATTTTATTTATTTGATTGGGCCCCATCTACTCCCTCAGTTGACAATTTTTCTGTTATTTGGACTATTTGGAGTCAATGATCCTTTTATTGTGTATCTAGGTTTCTGGGCCAATAATGAGGAGCTACATTTTGACTGATAAGAATGAAAATGATAGAAATCCATTTGAGAGTAGATTTGCGCATTAGATGAGAGTTTAGATCTTCTACCCTAGGAAAGTGCTCTTGACCATTTCTTCTTTTAGCACCTTTACAGACATGTAATTCACATATCCTACAATTTATTCATTTAATTTATAAAATTCCATGGTACTTGTTATAGTACATTAATAAATTTTTTAAAACAATTGTGGCAAAGCCTATAACATAAAATTTTATGCTTTAGCCATTTTAAAGTATATACTTCAGGACATTAACCACATCCACAATGTTGTGCAAAAATCACCACTACCTATTCCTAAAATGTTTTCATCACCCTAAACAGAAACTTATAACCATTAAGCAATGACTCCCCATTTCCCATTTCCCCTGACCCCTATTCCTAGTAACTGCTAATCTACTTTCTATCTATATGAATTTACCTATTCTAGGTAACGCTATAATATATGTGGAATCACTCCATATTGGTTCCTTTGTTTCTGGCCTGTTATATTTAGCATAATATTTTCAAGATTCATCCATGTTGTAGCTTGTATTGCAACTTCATTCATTTTCATGGCTGAATAATATTTTATTGTATTTGTATGGCACATTTCATTTTGTTTCTCTTTTCATCTGTTGATAGACACAGGCCAATTCTAGATTTTGGCTATTATGAATAATGTTGCAGTGAACACTGGCATAAAAGTATCTGTTTGAGTCTTTGCTTTCAGTTCCTTTGGATATATATCTCAGAATGGAATTGCTGGAATATAATGGTAACTGTTTAGCTTTCTGTGAATTCACCAAACTGTTTTTCTTAGTTTCATTTTACATTCATACCAACAATGCAAGGGTTTTCCAGTTCTTCCATATCCTCACCAACACTTGTTATTTTTTGTGGAGTGATTTTGTTTTATTTTGTTTTATTTTTTGTTTTTGCCTAGGATCCTAAAGGGTATGAAATGATTTCATTGTGGTTTTGATATGTATTTCTATAATGTTTAATAATAGTGTTGACCATCTTTTCATGCATTTATTGACCATTTGTATATCTTCAGAGAAGTGGTTATTCAAATTCTTTCTACATTTTAAATATTATTATAGCCATTGTATTATATTGAGCCATTTTGGGGGAAATAATTTGGTAAAAATTATGGCAGTCAGTTAAGGAATGAACAGTTTGGGATAGTTGTCTGTCCAATCTAAATTGAATTCCTTTTTTTTTTTTTTGGTAGTGATCTCTTGAATTACTCTTGAGGAACCATCTCTACCTTTAGTTCATGTAGTTGGTTAGGGTTGGTAAAATCAATAGCATCAGGGGTGTACATGTCTCTCAATTCTAGGTAAACCAGTATATTTTATTCCTATATCTTTACCAGCAATGCAGTAATTATTTTAAGGTATGCATCTGACACAGTTAAGGGTAATGATTTGTATGCCTTAAACTTTTATTGTTATGACATTGAAAGAGAAATTCTTTTTTCTGCTAAGTAATACATAAAGAATTATAATTTAAATCAGGATGTTCAAGTTGATGCCATATAGGGTCTGAAAAGGAAGTCCATACAGCAGGTAGAAAATAAAATTTTGAGAAGAAAGAATAGATTCTGGTGATAAGATTTTAATTTAAAATATAGCTATGACAAAAGTTATACACGCCCCCTGAATTTTTTTCTTTAAAATTTAAGCCAGTTTTTGTTGTTGTTGGTTTTTTGTCATATACAGTAACAAAAAAAAATAGCCTAGTATGGAGAGTAAAATTTTTTCTGACAATGTAGAATCAACTGGTGACCTAGACTTTGTTGATATAAAGGTGTGAGACTTGAGAGGGGGAAACCAAATACGTTTGTACATTTCTGTTAAAAAATATGGCAAATAATATTATGATGAGGAAAAGAAGATGGCTAAAAAAATTGAGGTTATAGACTGGACTGGCTTAATTCAATACTGGAATTAAGGGTAAGATGTAGTTTTAAGACAGTGATGGAGTGAATATTGATACCATTCTGGACAATGAATGTGAATAGTTGAGAAATTATTTGCATTTTAAGTAAATTGCACTTTAAGCTTTCTCTGCTTCTGGTTCCTGTGGCTTATTTCATACTTCAGAACTGATGAGATCCCCTACGGAGAGTGTGTGGGAGGTATACAGAGTGAGTAGAAGGTGGCCAGAGAAACACGTGCTTGAAGTGCTAGTTTGCTTGTTCCTGCACCAAAAAAAAAAGTATACTTCTTAGGAACCGTAATTTAATTATTCACCTTTGATTCACCTTTGAGCCTGAAATGATGTCTGAAAAATAGATTTCAATGTTATTTGTTTCTAGATAAATACAAGCATAAAAAAATTAAGGTCTTCTCATTAGTGTATATTAAAGAAATAGTAGGTCTCTTCTCTTCTTTTGAAATATATTCCATTTTCAGATCTTTGAAGCATCTTTCTTGCATCCTTTATGAGTCCTCTACAATGGTCAGTCTAGGTCTTACCTCTACATTTTGTCACCTGTACATTGAACATCTGTTTATTCACACCATATTAAGGGGTGCCAGCAACTGTGGAGGAAGGTGTGTTTTAAAGGTAGAGGGACTGATCACCCCTTTGAGGTTTGACGACTACATTTGAGATGTGCGATTAAATTTGAATTTCAGATAAATGGCAAATTATTTTTTAGTAGAAGAGTATCTTAAATATTACAGAGGTCGTGTTTATTCTAAAACACATTTGTTATTTATCCAAAACTAAATTTTAACTCGCCATTTTATTTTCTAAATCTGACAACCTTGTACCTGACTCATGTATTCTTTCTCCCCAGGATGTAATTAACATCATAAGAAGGTATGTATGCGAGACCAGGTATGGTCCTTTTTTGTGTGTGAAGACAGAGTTTTAGCCTTAAGAATAATCTTGGAATCAATCAGAAGTTTAAAAAAAATTACAGACCTGGAAAATTTGCTTATTACATTGTTCCCAATAGCTGATCACAGATGAAACTTTTTAATAGTAGAGAATTTGGGTGGTGGGAAGTCACAGAGTTAGGGTCAATAGAAGCATTAGAGATAAGAGTTTGCACTATCAGGACCCCATGACGTTGCTCATTCTAGTCACACCTTAGTCTCTGTCTGAACTCTTGTTTCTATACTTCATAGATGTCTATCTTGTCACAGGGAGGATCTTGTCTTCATGATCTGTCAGGCCCCCAAATTTTCTATAAGGGCAGAACTTTATATTTTTTTTTGTTTGAGGGAAGAAGAAATAAGGTCTTTCTAAGTGATGTTCTTTGGATTTCAGAAAAATAAATAAGAATAGACTCTAGTCTCAGGGAATAGTGGTTTTGGTCCTGGTGCTAAAAATTAATCTCTGCTTACACACTTTAGCATCTTGTAGGAAAAAAGGCTTCCTTTGTCTAAAGTTGCCTACCTACTCAAGGTCTTTGAAAGGACATGAAATTCAGACCACTATTAATTTGAACACCATAACTTCTCCTTTCCCAAATGTTTGTTGTTTCCCCAGAGAACGTGACATCATATGCTATTCTTGGCCTCTGTACTGGGATAACTGGCTTTGGAGACCCTTCAGACTTTGAATAGGGGAGCCCCACACTTGATAACCTAAAAGTCTCAGTAGCCAGGTTTTAGACTCTCTCTACTGACCATCTTTCTGGGAACACACATCTCTGGCCTCTCTCTGGAGAAACCACCGAGATGACAGTGACTTCTCCATATATTGAATATGCTTTTTTAGATGTATCAAACAACTTTTAAGGGAGCTGTTATTTCATCTAATATTGTATTGTTTTTAAGAGGTTGAGAACATAGGCTATTTTATTCTGTTTTAGAAGAAAGAACATGAGCTTCTTTGAGTAGGCTTTCTGAAGGTAACATAGAGGGTAAATAGGAAGGTAGCTGTGATGACATTTTTTCAGGCTGCAGTGTTGGGGCTCTCACTTCTCCCTTCCTCAGGCTCTTCAGTGAAGAGAATTTGAGTGCATAAATGGTGTGAAAGGTGAGGGAGACAGTAGTTTTAGAGAGACACAATGATGATCTATTTTTGACTTTTCTAGGAGTGAGAGCTGGACTTTGAAGAAGCCAAAAATTTTTTCCAAGAAAATAAAGAGTGCATTCCAAGTTCCAGACCTGAGTGGGATGCTGCAAGGGTTTAAAGGTGAGAAGAGTCAGGGAGGGATGTGGTTGTGGGATTCGTATAGTATCAGAGCAAAGTGGGGAAGTAAATGTTATTTCTAGATGAGGACAAAAGAGAAGAGGTAGGCCTGACAGGGAGAGGCAGATAGCCTATGCTGAAGGTATAATTATCTCTAAGTGGAATGACCAAGTGTCCTCTCATTCACCTGTCGATAGCCTTACAGGGCTCCCCTACCTTGTTGTCACATGAGAAAAAGGATAGGTATTAGTGTTTCCTCCTTTGCTTCTAACAACATCATTGAAACTTTTGTCATTTCAGAGATGACAGAAGTCCAGAGCTACTGGGGTAAGAAGAAGTTACAGGGTTTTTAAATCACCACATTCTGATCCCTTTACAGAAGTGTGGTTACTATTAGGTCCTATAATTTTAGTTTCATGTGTCCCTCCCAAACATGCATATACATAACAGTTCTTAAGTGATCTATTCATATCTGACCCATCAAAGCAAGTTTCTATCAATTAATCCCCGATATTCCTTCTCACAATGTCATAAGACACACAGGCCCTATGTAATTCACTTGAATGTGTAATTTTTCCTACAGTGGGCATGATACTGAATCCAGTAAACTCTGTTTCAAATGAGGTCATTCTGAGTCCAGAAAATAATATTTTTTTTCAAGTAAAGTTAGTATACAATATTATATTAGTTTCAGGTGTACAACATTGTAATTAGTCATTTATATATCTTATGAAGTGATTACCCCCATGAATCTAGTACCCATCTGACACCATAAATAGTTATCACAACATTATTGATTATATTCCTTATGGTATACTTTACATCCTCATAACTATTTTGTGTCTACTAATTTGTACTTTTTTCACCGATACCCAAACCCTCCTTCCATCTGGCAGCTATCAGATGTTCTCTTTTGAGTTTGTTTCTCTTTTGTTTGTTTGCTTATTTTATTCTTTAAATTTCACATGTAAGTAACTGACTTACTCTACTCTGCGCAATACCCCCTAGGCCCATCCATATTGTTGCAGATGGCAAGATTTTATTCTTGTGTGGTTGAGTAATATTCCATTGAATATATTTTCCTCCTCTTCTTTATCCATTAATCTACTGATGGACACCCAGGTTACTTTTATATCTTTGTTATTGTAAATACTGCTGCAATAAATATATGAATTTGCATGTGCCTTTTAAATAGTGTTTTGGTTTTGTTCAGAAGTAGTATTATTTGATCCATCTTTGTCTCTTGCTATAGGCTTTGTTTTAAAGTGTATTTTATGCAGTTTGGAGAAACATGGCAGAGTGAGAGATGTCACCAGATCTCTCCCCTTGAAAAAACAATAATCTGAACATCTAAAACTCAACAAAAAACAGCCAAACTGCACACAAGCATGTCTGAGCATGGGATCAGTGCATAAGAGCTACTATAAGTCAGAATCCTGGGTGTTGGGCAGTGGACTGGGAGAAATAAAGAAGCTGCATCTCTCAGCCACCAGAGCTCCCTGTAGGAGGAGAAGGAGGGAAGAAGGTGCTGTGAGTTCCCTGAACAGCCCTGCCTGAGAGTGCTGTGAGCTCCACCTAGCAGGTGGCAGGACCCAGTCATCAGGTCAGAAGCAGAGAAGCAGGATGGCAGAGAAACAACAGTTAATTTTTACCAGCTGCAGTTGCAAAACCAAGGCTAAGCCACAGTCCTCTACCCCCAACCCAAATGGCCCCTCCCCACCAAACACTGTGGAGCCCTAGGGGAATCAGAGCAAATATTGCTGAGACTGAACAAGGTAAGCCTGTCCACTATGGGTAAAGGGGATCAAATATATGGTAGCTGAAGGAAACTGGACTCTGGGTGGTAATCACACAATAGAATATATAGAAATCACATTATAATGTACACTTGAAAATTATATAATTGTATTAACCAATGTTACCCCAAAAAACTTTTAAAAAATTTTCTCCTCCATTCTTTTTTTTTATCCCCACTCTCCTGCAACATGTCTATTTTATTATTTATTTATCTTTGGTAATGACAACCTTGTCTCTGAGTAAAAGTTTGATCACACCTTCCCGAATCTGTTTGGTCTTGACTCCATAAACAATTGGGTTCATTGTAGGGGGCAGTAACAGATAAAGATTGGCCACAATTATATGTATATGGTGAGGGATATTGTGTCCTCCAAAACGGTGGGTGAAAAAAGTAAAAAAAGCTGGGACATAGGTGATCACAATGGCACAGATATGAGATGTACAAGTACTGAAGGCTTTTTGACGAGCATCTGCAGATGACAGGCTCACCACAGCTCTCAATATCATAGTGTAAGACACAGAAATACAGCACATGTCAAACACACCAATAAGAAGGGCAACCATCAGACCATAAATTGCATTGATCTTGAAATTTCCGCAAGACACCTTGGCCACAGACATGTGGTCACAGTAGGTATGGGGAATGAAGTTGCCCTGGCAATAAGGCAGGTGCTTGGTGAGGAAAATGAATGGGATGATGAGCATCACACCCCTCAGGAAGGTGGCAAGTCCAGCCTTGGCAATGACGGTGTTTGTGAGAATGGTAGAATACCTCAAGGGGTAGCAGATGGCTATATAACGATCCAGGGCCATGAGCATGAGCACCCCGGACTCCATTCCCGTCAGCATGTGGACAAAAAACATCTGGGCCAGGCAGGCATTAAAATTGATCTCCTTGAGGTTGAACCAGAATATGCACAGCATATTGGGTACAGTGGTGGTACACAGGGTGACATCTGTGAAGGAGAGCAAGGCCAGGAAGTAGTACATGGGCCGGTGCAGGGCCTCCTCATGGCTGATGAGGTAGATGAGTCCACAGTTCCCCAGGATAGCAATGATGTACATGAAGCAGAATGGCAGGGAAATCCAGACATGTGCGGCTTCCAACCCAGGAATGCCATTCAAAATAAAGAATCCCGGGGTCAGACTGGAACTGTTGGCTCCAGACATAATGGATGACAGGTGGTGGGCATTTTATGTTTTTAAAAGTGGTGGTTTTCTGGACAAGGAAATGAGTCAAAGATGAGTAGAGGGATTGGCAACCAAATGCAAACAAACAAACAATTTTTTGAATAAGAAGTCATTAAATTCTCTTGGATTCACATTATCTAGCTTGATATTCCATCTCTATTTCTTACCTAATACATGATATTGATAAGTTGTTTAAAAATTCTCAGATTGTTCAATAAGATAATTTATATAATTTTTAAAATTGTCTAGTATACAGTGAATACTCAATAAATATTAGTAGGAATACTACTATTGTTATCACTGTTATTATCATTTTCTTCCCTCAGTATAAAGCACCCCATCTGATCAAACTTATCTTAATTAATATATCAGGGAAATTCAAATGGAGATTCTAAGCCCTGCTATAATTCAAGTGCCATTGTGCAGTTTAAGATGGAAAACACATTATGAGATTTTAAAAATTGCAATTACCTTTTTTTATATATAACTTTAGAGAGCAAATGTTAGTTACTAGGACCTCCAAGAGCTAAAACATATTTTCACATTTTAAAAGAAAAAATTATAAATATCTCAATGCTGGAATAATATTCATGGACATCCTGTTCAGCTAAACCCCTGCAAGGCTCCTACTAACTCTAGGTAAGAAAAAAAGTGTCCACTGGGATATCTGCAAAGACAACTGATGTGCATGAGATGCCACCTCTGGTGTCTTCCTCTTTCTAAGGTAGCCAGAGGGCACTAGAGCCATAAAACCAAAAAGAAAAGATCAGGATATTAGAGGAGGAAGAATATTTGTCTCCGTGTATCTGACTTGTAAACCAAAACTGATCATCTGTCACAGAAAACTCTCTAAGCATCAACACTATATAACTAAAGAATTGATCCACACTCAAATTATAAGCAAGTAAATTGACAGACAGATATACTCAGTGCCAGTTCTTCCCCCACCTTTCTTCTCAATAAAAGATTTCTCTTTACACTTTCCCTGCCAGTTTACTCTCAAAAATGCACATGAATTCTCCTATCAAGTGAGCTATTTTAAAACTTATAATATACTTAAAAGAAGAAAAACTAAATAGATGAGTTGGCTGCTCTTTGAAAATATGAGAACAGAGTTTTATCGCATGCTTACTTATAGACACATGGACGCTCAGACTCCAAGAGTTTCCAGTGCTAGCTATCTAGATGGACTTGAATAAGTCTCAAACCACTCTTTTTACAATTTTTATGACTTTAAAAGGTGCGTGTGGGGTGAAAAGAGTACATATTCCAAAGATGTTATAATAATATATAAGTGAGAGTTAATCTTCCAAGAGGTTCCTGGCATCTAGTAAGTGGTCAATGGATAATAATTGCCAGATTATGTGCTAAAACATATATTATTTATTTAACAAATATTTATTACCTTTCGCATGCCTGATATCAGTCTAGTTTCTAGAGATACATTAGTGACCCAAACTGACAAAACCCGCTCCACTCATTTAGCTACTGTTTCAATGGGGGTTAAATCCTATATTTAAATTCACAACAATGCCATGGACATATGATATTATCCTCATTTTAAATAAAAAAAAAGTAAGTATGAGGTTAGCCAATAAAATGCCTACGTCCACAAATATTAAGAAGTGGTAGAGCCAAAATTCAAATGTAAGTTTATTTGACTTTGAACCAATGTGTTTATCGATCTATATCTGTTATCCTAATATTCTGATCCTAATCCTGAGATATAAATGCATAAACTGGGAATAACTAACTAGCTTAAACAACTCATGATGGCACAGAGAAACTTAATAATATCTTAGGGAATATATAGAACAAATGTGTACAGTTACAGAAAGTCATCCTCTAGCTAAAGGAGCTCCCTATACAGAAAGAACCTATCTGTGTTATAGTGGAGTCCTATTCCTGGACTCATTTACAGACATAGAGTTGTATGGAAATTTTTCTTTAAGGAAGCCCCTTCCAGGAATTCTTTTCAGTGCCTTTTAGGATTCAAGTCTAGTCTTCAGTTACTTTTTACTCACCCACAAAGACCATTTCCACTAGAAGCAGTTCGGAATATAGATATCTATTAATTCAGGCAAAAACTCATGTTTCCCTCTAATTAGAGTCTTCTATTATCTAGATTTCTCTATCTTCATTGAATTATAAGATAGTTCTAAATTTATTTCAAAATTAGGGGAACACTGCTTCTCTTATAAGTCCCCAAATGAGTGGTCATCTATTCTGGTTCGAGTCAAGAAGTAATACTGAGCTTCCAATTGACCATGTCTCAAAAACTTGTATTTCTTATACTATAAGATTTACATCTGGGGAAAGTCAAGTCTTTGGGAATCATCCAAACTCACCTCAGTGTTGGCAAAGACTGGACTCATGGGCATGACTGAGACTCCTGAGCATCTAAGAGTCCTGCACCTACCAGGCTCCACTTCTGCATAGCATTTATGTACCCTCTGAAGCTTCTCCAGACTTGAGTATATGTACCTGATTGGCTCTCCATAGTAGATGTCTCAGAAGGTTCTGGTGAGAATAAAGATCCTTTGGGACTTCTGAGATTATTTTTAGATATTTTTCAGATTTTTAAGCAGAAGTAAAAAACAATGAGTATTAATGTTAAATACCTTCCCCAAGGTGTGCATTCTGACAGAGTTTAAATAGTCAGAGAATTATTTGTTTTTCATTAATCTTGATTTATAAAGTAATGGTCTTAAGTATATAATCATAAAATTCAAAAAGTGTATTAAAACACTTATAATATCATAGTACTGTTCTGCCACCCTGACTACATATATGTTCAATCCAGTATGTATTTGTGTATATATGTGTGTTTAAATATATGTGTGCATGTCTATATATGTGTATATTCATTATGTTTCATGTAACTATATATGTATGTATACATTTGTACATAATAAATTTAATAAAACTCTATCTATATTTGTGTATATATATGTATAAAGAGAGAGAGAAAGAAAACTACAGATATATAAAGAGACAAAAACAAAGAGACAGCATAATATGTATCATATAAGAATTATAGAACACTCCTGTGTCTAGTAAAAGCTATATAAAATATATGTTAAGCATCATGAGGCATGAGATCAAAAATGACCTAGAGTTACAACTATAACAATTTTTATTCATCATTGTGAAATTCCATTTAGTGAAATAAGACCAAAAGTGATAAAGAAATGAACACAAATAATTAAAAGTGTAATTATTACAGATTGATTATTATACAGAAAAGCTAAATAGATCTATAAGTGAAATGTTATTATTATTACTTTAATTTTAAAATGTCACTAAATGTTGGTGAGAATAGTGGAATACCTCAAGAGGTAGCAGATGGCCACATAATGATCCAGGACCTTAAGCATGAACACCCCGGACTCCATTCCCGTCAGCATGTGGACAAAAAACATCTGGGCCAGGCAGGCATTAAAATTGATCTCCCTGAGGTTGAACCAGAATATGCACAGCATATTGGGTACAGTGGTGATGCACAGGGTGACATCTGTGAAGGAGAGCAAGGCCAGGAAGTAGTACATGGGCCGGTGCAGGGTTTCCTCATGGCTGATGAGGTAGATGAGTCCACAGTTCCCCAGGACAGCAATGATGTACGTGAAGTAGAATGGCAGGGAAATCCAGACATGTGCGGCTTCCAGCCCAGGGACACCATTCAAAATAAAGAATCTCGGGGTCAGACTGCAGCTATTGGCACTAGACATGATGGTGGTTGAAAACTGGTAGTGGTGGGCATTTTACTTTATCAACAACTTCTTTCTGCATCAGAGAGGGAGAGAGAGAGAGAGAGACTTAGAGACCAGATGAGAGAGAGTGGTTTGGACAATAAGGACCACAAATACAGGCACATTCACCTTGTTATAATTTTTTTCTCCAGTTCTAGCAATAGAATTTTTGAACTATGATATTTAAAAATAATTAAACAGTACAGTCTTACCCTACTCAATGCCCCATTGCATACTTTGTCTAAGTAACTATTCTCACTTTCTTCATCTCTCCTAGCACAATTTTTGCACTCCACATTTCAATAAAAGTTCTGAACTATGCTAGAATAGTCTTCTTCTTTCCAATAAGTCATTTCTAGTCCCTCCTCTCAGATTTTTTCCACACTAATTGTACATGAGTCTTGTCACTAAAATCATGGTTATATTTACAGGATCACCTTAATCTGACTAGTTCTTATCATCAGGATGTTTTGTCCTGCTTTGAAGATTATAATGAAAGCCAATAAGTTATGTAAAAATTTCCAGTAATGTTTCATATATTTTGCTTAAGTTAATACATTTTAGATACTCAATGAAATATATGTGAGTGAATGAACGTTTGAATAAGTAATTTGATATGTTTGGTACTCAAATTCTGTTTATTTGTTGTCAATATCATGCTTTTCCACATTGTCAAATTTCAAAGGAAATTCTTGAAAACAAAGTATTTTCACTTCTAAATTATTAGCAAGTTTTATAAAATTTTAGTAAAAATCTTATTAAAGATTTGAATTCAATCAGATTATCAGTCTTTCCTTTTGGATTCCTTGACTTTCCATGTTTTGTTTGTTTGTTTGTTTGTTTTTTGTTTGTTTGAGTTCCTTATTCATTTTAAATATAAGATCTACTCTCAGGAAGCATTTGAAGTTATAAAGATTACTCATTGTCTATACTGCTTTAATCTAAATAATGTTTCTTTTTGTTGTTATTAGGCAGGAAATCAGTACAAAGACAATATCATATCTTTAGATTGCTATTTCTTGTAGAGGCATTAGAAAGGATTGAATAATATTCCAAGAAATTTACAGATTTAAAGACGTTTGAAGAAAGTTTGTTTTCAATTGGTTAAAATAATTATTTTAATTGAAAAATTAAATGGTCCTCAAATTCTGGAATAGTCCTAAGCTTACCCATGTGGCAAAGTCAATGCCAAACCCTCCCAACCATCCAGCAGAACTAAAAAGATAATTTACAATGTGATGACATATATCACATTGCTGTGAAGCCACAGGCATAGATTCCTGTTACTTAAAAAATCTGGCAATTACTGTTCTGTTATGTGATGTACTGTACAGAGTACATAAAACCACCTGGAAAATATAATGATACAAAGAAATACAAGTTTCAGAAGCTCAAGTTCTCTGGTTCCTAAGGTAACTGCATCATATGTAAATGATCTCTTCCTATGAGAGTTTTGGTAAACCCCTCAGAAATGTCATCACATGAAGAATCATTTCATAATACTGGACCAGGAAACAATAAAGATTAAAATCTCCAGTGTCTATTATCTTTTATATGTACACCATGATGAGATGAATGAGATGAGTGGAAAATGAGACTAGTCTAGTGGAAGCTATGGAGAAAGAAAAAGAGCCACTACTTTAGAAGTGAAAGGAAAAAAGAAATGCATTGCACCTTGCTAATACTGCCTTTTGTTAACTGTTCCCCATATTCTAGTCTACTGTATTCTTAGCAAATAATGGCTTTACTTTTTCAAAAATAGGTATTTTTGAGAATTGCCTAAACTCACCTTAGTGTTAGGCACAATCAAATTCCTATTCATGGCTGAGAATCCTTATGAGTTCTTCAAAATTCAGATGACATCTTTTTACATAGAATTTTTAGTTTCTCTGGAGAACCTCCAGCAAGATGCCCCAGGATGACTGAGTCTTTAGGTGCCTCAGAGGTATTATCATTGAAAAAGAATGAACTTTGGGCTTGGTGGTAATAGATCTGTATTTAGAAGTTTTTGAGTAGAAAGAGAAACAACAACAATAATAAAATGCATTAAAGTTTAATCCCTTTTCCCAAGAGAGAAATGTGACCACTAAGCCTGTTGAAGATGAACATATTTTAATTTTTTTCACGTTACAAAAGAAATGCATCCTTAATGTAGAAAATCTGAAAACTATAGAAAAGTATATAAAAAGTTGAAAAATCAGTTGTAATTCCAGCATAGAAGAATAAGTTGTCTGTATTTTATTTATTATTTTATAATTATTATGTATAATATTCTGTTTTGCAGTAAATTTCAGACTACATAGAGTTTTAAATAGTTTTTCTCTACTTAGTGTTAATTTATGAGCATTTTCTCTTGCCATTCTGTATGTCTTGAAATCATAATTTTCAGTAGTTAAAACTTCTTTTCACCCAATAGCTATACCAAACTTAATTAAGCATTTCATTACTCTTGAATATTTAAATTATTTGTCAAAATAAATAAATAAATCATTTGCCATATTTTTCTATCAAAGTTGTTCTATGGATATCCTATTCCACTCTGTTTGCATTACTGATAATTAGGAATAGAATTAAAGTTTGCAGGATCAAAAGGCATGGGCAATTTTAATTAAGTTGATAAAGGTTGGAAAAATTATTTCCATAGTATTTGTGTTGATTTTCACTTTCACACAGTTAGAGGGCTGTCTCTCTATAAGTACTGATTATTATATGCTCTGTTTTACTCAGCCAGGTACTATCTCTATCATATTGTGGCTTGAAATAAAATTAACTTTACTTGTTATAAACATATTTTAAAGTAGTTTTGATCAATTGTTCTTCTAATATCTTGGTTATTCATTCACCTACTTATCCATCTTTAGAGGAGGTGTTAGTTCATATTTTATTGTTTGCTAGGCACTTTTAATACTAAAATATAAATTCATTTTCTGGCATAGTTGACAAAAATTTTTACAAGGTAACATTTGTCCTCAAATTTTATTTTATGATACACAGATTGAATCGTTTTAGCTATCCTCTCTTTTATAGAAGAAAAATCTTGTTATATTTCAACCCTTTTGTGGGAAATGACATAAAGTCGAAAATAAAGTAACTACCCCCACAAATTCATCTGTCACTTAATCCCTCAAAAGTAATGTTATTAAAACTTAAATCAGGTGTATATAATTTTCAGAAGTTTCTTATATGAGTATTTAATTCAATGTTAATGTATTAACTTTGTGGTTGTTTTATTGATCTTTTTGTGTTAGCAATATTATTAGAAAAGAATACAGAGGCTTCCAAGTTGATTATTTAAAAAGGCAACTTTCTTTTAAATAAAAAAGTTTGATTTTGTTTGAAACTTATACAATACACTTAAAATTATTTTGATAAAATTTAAGTCAATGCAATTATATTTCATAATTACTTATGGGCCCTAGTAAAAATCTTCTCCTTTTAGGAAAATAATTTGAAACTTTGATGAAATATAGAACAGGGGTTTTTAATTTAAAGACCATGTCTCCAAACTGGTTATGTTCAATTGCATCAAGATCTTCCATGGAACTTTTTAAATAAGAGAGAGTAGTGTGGCCTATAATCTATTACTTTTGCTCATAAATATTTGTATTAAGTTCAGGCATTAACAGAACTTATTACTCTTTATAAAGTTATTTTTTATTTCCACTTTTCATTCATTTTATTTTTTATAATAAATTATATATACCAGAAGTATAAAATATGAGGCCAAAATTTAATTTACATTTATATTATACTGTACATATTATATTTTTAATATATTTTCTGCATGTTTAGCCACTTTTACCAATAGTATATTTTGAAAAAAATATTTTCTGAATTTTTTGCACTGCAGATAAAATCGTTATTTGGTAATGGAAAGCTTCTATTATTCAACTATTTAAAAGGTTCCATTCTCTTTTTCTTATTGTTTGGTCTTCTTACTTGTGCATAAATGCTTAACAAATTAGTATGCATATTGAAAAATAATAGTGCATAAGAGAAAGGCAAACATGGTTTCAAGATATCTAGAACCTTAGATTGAAAAAATGAAACTGTTGTTATTTAGAATTGGGATGAGTACAATGGGGAAGATGCACGTAATTGCTTTTTATATTATTTTTTATACCCTAAGGGCACAATTACGATGAATAGAAAAATGTAGGAAAGTAGACTCGGGTTCAGAGAATGTTCTTCATTCATGCAGATAGAAATCTCTAGTAAAATAACAGATTACTATCATTGATACATTCAAACAAACAGAGAATGACATGTGTCAAGAATGTAGTGAAGAAGTTGGGCTACATGGTCATTGGAATTCTTTCCAAATCTCCCACTAATTAGTTTTCATTGGTAGAGGTCTTATCGATATTATTAGCATTAGGTATAATAATAATTAAATGACATAAATAGCAAGCTAACAGATAGCAGACGTGCTCCAAATCTTGGGCTCTTCTAGGATGTTCAAATCTTTGAAGGACATATACTTTAAAATCTTCATTGCTTTTGGTCTGTTTTTCTGAAGACTATATTAAGCAGGTATACATGCTTACAAATATTATACATTATTATGTTTTATTATGATATAAATGAAACATAGATATGAAAGGCCAAATGAAATCTGTTTATATACTGTTTTTAATATGAGTGAGGAGGATATAAAAATATGTGCCAAGATGTCTAGTAAAGATGATGTCTCTATGATTATGAGTGGACTTAGGAAGAAATGGACAAGAGATTCAACTGATAAGAGTAAATTAGAAAGTTCTTTGTTTTTTCCTGTCATATAACTGCAAATAGGTTTAGTATTAGGTAAATGAGATAAAATAAATGTGAAAGGATTAAAAAATTTATGTTAATACTGCTCTTTCTTTGAGAAAGTCTGAGTCAAGCTTGGCCTAAACTAGTGCCTGAAGTGTGTCAAGTTACCAAGAGATTCTCCTGAGATTCTGTTAGTAAAAAGTTTCCTGATATATGAGGCCATGGCTTATAGGACTGACAGGGTTTAGAATTAGTTATAGCATACAGGAGGCAGAATGCTGTTGTGTAACAGTCAGTGCAATGCAGTTGTGAATAAAAATCTTTGCAGAATGATACACCTGAACTTGAATACTTCTCTTCCATCTAACTGCTGTGTGAATTACAGTTTGTTATCGCCTACAGACTTCTACGGGTACTAAACCATTTTAATCTCTATAAGACTGTGACGATAGTATCCATCTTTAGTGTTATAAGTTTTACATAATTCATTTAAAATGAGCATATGACTTTTCTCTTTTATTTTATTATTAAGAACAGCATTGATTGATGTTTAAATATTAATTCAGTAATCAAGATAACATGGGAACAGTACGAGGATAAGAATATAAGTGAAACAGAGAGAGTCAAGAAATGGACTCCCACTTATGTAGTCAATCAATTTTCAACAAAAAGATCAAAGTTTGTATTGGAATAAAATGTGTTTTCCAAGTGGTGCTAGAACAATTGTGTATCCATAGGGACAAATAAATCAGAGTCCTTCTTCATTCCATACACAAAAATTACTTCAACATGGAGCACATAGTCAAACTAAAAGCTGAAATCACAAAACCTCTAGATGAAAACTTAGGGGGATATCTTACTAACCCTTAGAAAGGCAATATTTCTTAGCTAGAAAACAAAAAGTGTAAACCATAAAATAAAAATTTGATGAGATGTACATCATTAAAATTTTTTAAGATCTTCTTTTGAGACACTTTTAATAATATACAATGTGAAAAATCACATTAGAAACAGAGAAAAACACTTAATAAATATATCTTAATAATGACTTTTATTCAGAAACTATAATTTTTAATTTAATAATAACACAAACAACCCAATTAAAAATAGCAAATTATTTGGACTAACACTCACCAATGAAGACGTACAGGAGATAAGGACACTAAAAATTGCTTAGCCACCATTAGTCATTATGAAAATGCAAAGCAAAATCACAGTGGAATACCACTATATACACACTGACATGTTTGAAATTCAAGAGACTAACCATATCAAATAGTAGTGAGAATGTGGACTAACTAGACTTTTATATATAGTTGGTGGGAATGTAAAATGGTAAAATCACTTTTTAAAGCACTTTGTCAGTTTCATGAAAACTTGAATATGTACCTACTATAAGAGCTAACAATTCCACTCCTGAATATTTATCTAAGAAAACTAAAAATATATGTCTATAAAAAGACTTGATATATTTTATATATTTATATATTTAAACCACCATAGCATTAGCTAACATCTCATTAAGGTTACAAAAATTATTTTTTGTGTGTGATGAGAACAATTAACATCTAGTCTTTCAATAACTTTGAAGTTTATAATACAGTATTATTGTTTATAATTATTATGCTATTCATTAATACTCCAGGATTTATTTATCTACTAGTTCCAAGTTTGTACTCTTAAATAGCATATACCCATTACCCCACTCCCAGCCTCTGGTAACCACCATTCTCCTCTCCATTTTCATAAGTTCAGCTTTTTTGATTTCACATATCAGTGATATCACATAATATTTGTCTTTATTTGATTTATCTCAGTGTAATGCTCTAAAATTCTATCCATGTTGTCACAAATGGCAGGATGTACTTTTATCTCATGGCCAATGAATTTTGATCCTGAAAAAGAAAAATTACATATACATGGAAATAATGATACACAAAATCCTAATTAACAGATATTTCTTAGTATCAGAAGTATGCGTTATTTAAAAATGTTTTTATTATTATTTTATTTTAAATTAATGAATTTAATATTTGAGAATTCATTTTTTTAGAAATTTATAAGCTGATTTTATTTAATTGATTTAAAAATATTTTCTTTTTCATTTTATTTTATTAAATTTATTGGGGTGACACTGGTTAATAAAATTAAATAAGTTTCAAGTATACAATTCAATAATATATCATACATATATTAAGAAATAATCACTTTTATAAAATTACACACACATATGCATTTTGCTTTGTTTTTAATTGCCTAAAATGAGAATTACTTTCTAGACTGCCATCATTTGGGGGCCAGCTATGATTGGGGATTTAATTTTTTTCCCAAAATATGAAGCTTTGTATGATGCTTTTCCTTTAGGGCTCTGTGGTCCCTGAGAGCTCTTATACCCTGTTTTACATTGAGACTTGGGAGTCCTGAGAATATGAGATTATATGCTTGTTTCCTGTGGGAAGTCAGCTAGAGTGAGCACTTATGATTTAAGGTTTATAAAGTAAAGTCAGTATGCTGCCATTATAAACATTCTTGGGCCCTATTCCTGGCATGAGCACCTTTCACATTCCGTCTTTTTTGGAGTTATTTTTTGGGTATGGTAATGATCTTCAGACATTTTGATCCTAGACTTACTGTGTGATAAAACCTAGTCTTGTTCCAGTCTGCCTGTGTCATCACAGAAATCAAGGGCATTGCCTTATAGAGGATGTTGTGGGTGATTAGGAAGAACATGTTCATTCTACATTCAAAGTCAAGATAGTACTGGCAAGAGATGTGTGCTCTTTTGTGGGAAAAGCTATATGCTCTCAAAATCTTCTTTAGAGTATAGAAAATTCTCTTTACGTTTATTCATTTTTACAAATATATTGTATAATGACAGCAACAGAGAATTAGACAATAATTACCTTGACCCTTCAAATCAAGAAAAGATAAATTGGTACTTCCTTTTCACTCCAAGTAACTTGCCCACCCTTCTCCACCCACTTTCCTTTTTTCAATTTAGTCACATGACTTGAAGTTAACCACTTTAACTCCAATTTACTTCTTTTTTAATCCAGGTACGGTCTTCATTCATGGGGTAAAAATAGGTGGCAGATTTGGTTTATATACTAAAACATCTCACAGGTTAGAAAGGAAAGTGATAAAAATAGAAATAGTTCTAGCACAGGTCCCCAAGTTATCATAATTATGAAAATAGAGAAAATATGAGGGTAGCATAAAGGGACTTTCAAGTAGAAAATCTGGTTTGGCTGAAGAGAGAAGAGGATGTGTTTCATTAGTATTTTGTGTAGAGAGCATGTAGTTCTGTATCTTTTGGAAAGCTATCAAATATACTGAATCTTGATGAGATAAAAAGGTTATGATAGTATTAAATTGGTAGACTCATAGAAATGTAATTAACTTTGCAAATCCTTTTAAATAAGAAATAGGTAAATATATTTAAATAAGTAAATATAGACCACCAAAAACTATTGCTACTATTTTTTCTCTAGGTATATGAATAAATATTTAAGTTGATATTCAAGTTGGCTATTTCTGCACAAGATAAACCCCAAATAAGTAGAGTAGAGGCATAGAAAGGCATTGTGCTACATGCCAAAGGGTTTATTGTCTGGCACACAGTGTTTACTTAATGAAACTAAAAAAAAAAAGGTAACAAATGAAATTGTTTAACTTTATTTAGTCTATACACTTCAATATTCAGGCTCAGTGGTAACACTATGTGTCACTAAAAATTTGAATTTGACCTTTCAAAATGACCCTTTCAGAACAATAGTATCAAAAAAAAAGATGATAGAGTCTCAGAGAATCTAGAACTCTCTTTTTTGAATCCAGCTTTTTTCTTGACCTCCTTCTCCAGGGGATGAGGGAGAGGATTCTTCAGATGACTAATAGGATTTTATTCTGTGTCTTCGACCCTGAATTCCTCTTTTCAAATGTTCTCATAGACCATCTTTAGAGAAACATACCATGAAATTAAGGATGAAGTAAAAAAGCAAGCCTCCTTGGTCTTCCTGGGTCTTAAGCAATACCTGATTCACACGGATTTTTCTTGGGGCTAGGATCAAGTGACAGTACAAAGAAGCCTGTTTTCTGTTCTAAATAGCCTGAAGCAACAATGGGTGCTGCACACACTTTGTGTCAAATGGCTGCCCAGTGTGGGATGAAGAAACAGCAGAAGCAGCAGTGACAGCATCACTCACTGCACTTTTTAATAGATCCTGGAGGCTCAGATACTACTATCAGGTAATGGAACCTATTGTCATTAAGGAGGAAAGAGAAACTGTGATTGATATGAGGCGGTATGGTTGTAGTATATCTTGATGTGATATGCTTTTTGTAGTACAGTATGCTGCTCTGTTTCTTTCATTCAGGTTCAATGCAAGACTAAAAGAAAACCTTGAGGTGGACTTCTTTTCCTGTGTCTTTGTCGTTATTGTACTTCCAAAACATTTCCATATTCTGTCTCCTTTTTAATTCCTCAGAACCACAGGTAAAATCAAGGAAGTGGGTTCAGGGTAAGTCTGGCTTATAATTGTAATAAAATTACCTTACCCTTTAGAAGAGAATGTATAAATCATCCCATACAACCCTCTTATTCCTTATCTGGAAGTGGCTGAAATACTGGACTAGGAAAAATTATAAGAAGCAGGAGATGTAGAGGTCTCAAATTAAAACCATGAAACCTCATATTCCTCCAATGAAAACAAATAAGCAAATAAACAAAAGCAAACAAATGAGAAAATAAAAGACTGAGTCACTGCTTGTTATTCTTTATAAAGGATTTGGTTAGTTAAACAGATGTGAAGTTTGAGCTAGAAAAACCTGGGTTCCACTCTGAGTTAATTATTAATAGCTTTGGGCAAGCAAATTAAACACCCTGTACCTGGGCCAGGAAATTTAGTGACAGTAGCTGACTCTGAACTCTGGAATACACAGTCCTCTTTAAATAAAGTGACATTCTGATTCAGTGTTCAAAGACTTATCAAGATGAATATATGGCAGACTGATTTTTCAATGAAGAAAAGAAATTTAAGCAAAGCTGACTTGGTTGAAGCATCTATAGTATTTCGGGATTGGCAAGTAGTGCAACAAAATTTAAGCATGAAATGCTAGAATATGGTGATCATACAGTTTATTGTCCAAACCAGGACACTTTAGGGTGTTTAGGGTATGGAAAGAAATAAAAAGGTAAAAGTTTAGGTAAGACCTACATTTTACTTTGTTAAATGCCATGTCAAGAAATTTGAGCCCTAGCCTCAAATTTATGGAAACACACAGGAGATTATTAAGCAGTGAATTAAAATGTCTTTGAAATTATACTGTAAGACAAATTTGATTTTGAAAAGAGACAAAGAAATAGATGAATATAGCTAGCTGGTCTTTAAAAGATAATAGAGTGATGATAGAAAAAGATCTGATATTAGAAATATTGCTAGATTAAAAATAGGAGTTTTTCTTGTTTGAGGATAGAATACAGATAATACAAATGCTGAGGAAACCTGGACAGAGTAAGAACTAAGACACTTTGAGCTATAAAGAAATTATAGCTCTAAGATAAGGTAAAAGAATCCTTGAAAAGGTAGTGGTAGATCGTGTTGTAGATGACTGCACTATTATCCAAAAAACAGAACTCAGAAATGGAGCCTATTTTAGCAGAGAGAAGTTGAAGTGATGAGTTTAGTTTTGGACATGGTGAATTTAAACTATCTATGGAAATTTAAGATGGAAACATCCAGTATGCATTTAGAAGGAGGAACCAAAAATTGTGAAATAGCTTTTTTATAAAAGTAATTATCTGAAATTTTTCTTCATGTTGGCTATATATGAAGTAATGAGAGTGAACATATTTCCAAGAGAGAATAAAGGGGAAGTCCAGAGAATATGATTCTCTTGAATTATATTATATTACAGGGGACATGAAAAGGAAATAGATAATCTCAATTACTTTGGGGGATTACATGGTATTTGAGAAAGGGAAAATTTTTTTTCTTTTTCATGATACAATCAAGTTAGATTGACCGTTATGGCCACTATTTTTGCAACTCACATTCACAGTGTCTACACTTGCATTTTGAATTAATATATTCAATCCACCAGGATACAGACATAAGAATAAACTAAACTTATTATTTTTCAGAACTCTTTCAGGTGGCTATCATTAGCCTCTCATTAGAGATGAGAAACTGAAGCTTCAAGGATGAAATATATTTTTCAGCAAGTCATACAATGGTATGAAAAGAGCTGAAATTTTAATAAGCTCTTATTTGGTATAAATGACCATAATCTTCTCATTATATTGACACTTAAAATTAATTTAATAAACAAATTCCAGGCCATACTTTATACAGTTATAACTTGCTATCATATGTTATATACTCTATCAAACCAGAATGTAAAGAGATTGTATGAATGTTAGAGTCATATATGAATATCACTTTTGTCACTGAATCTAGTTTTGTAACAATCAACATTGTTGGATCTCTCTGTGCCTCAGTCTCTTCTTCTGTTTGATGACAAAAATTAATTACAACTCTTTAATTATTATTTTAATATTACATTTGAAAAGCTTAATAAACTTTTTAAAATATTACCTGTAATATAGTATTATCAATAAATTGTGTATTTCATTGTCACTATTATTAAAAATTTTGATACTGTTACAAATGTAATTTTATTCCAAATTTATGTTTGCTTTCTCATGGATAATCTGAATTAAATTTCTATTTCTTAATTTCTTCTCCTCAATATAGAAACTTCGGGAAGAATAAGTTCATCTATTGAATTAGATATGCTGGTTTCCAACAGTTCATATGTGGCCCCCAAATCTTTTATTCTTAATGGAATTCCTGGTCTGGAAAAAGCACACGTATGGATCTCCCTCCCATTCTGCACAATGTATATCATATCCCTTGTGGGAAACCTTGGCCTCGTGTACCTCATTCATCATAAAGAGTCCTTACATCGTCCGATGTATTTCTTTCTGGCCATGCTCTCCCTCATTGACCTCTTTACCTGCACCACCACTCTACCCAATGCACTCTGTATCTTCTGGTTTAATCTCAAGGAAATTAATTTCAATGCTTGCTTAATCCAGATGTTCTTTGTTCATGGATTTACAGGTGTGGAGTCTGGTGTACTCATGCTCATGGCTCTGGATCGCTATGTGGCCATTTGTTACCCACTGCGTTATGCTACCATACTCACTAACCCTATCATTGCCAAAGCTGGACTTGTCACCTTCTTGAGGGATGTGTTACTGATGATTCCTTTTCCATTCTTGGTCAGGCGTTTGCCCTTCTGCCAAAGCAATATTATCTACCATACATACTGTGACCACATGTCAGTGGTGAAGTTATCCTGTGCCAGCATCAAGGTCAACATTATCTATGGTCTGATGGTTGCCCTTTTGATTGGAGTGTTTGACATCTGCTGCATATCCGTGTCTTACACTATGATCCTCTGGGCCGTGGTCAGCCTCTCATCAGCAGATGCTCAGCAGAAGGCCTTCAGCACCTGCACTGCCCATATATCTGCCATCATCATCACTTACATTCCAGCATTCTTCACTTTCTTTACCCATCGTTTTGGAGGACACAGCATTCCTCCTTCTCTTCACATCATTGTGGCTAATCTTTATCTTCTTCTTCCTCCAACTGTGAACCCCATTGTTTATGGGGTGAAGACAAAACAGATCCGAGACAGTGTCATAAAGCTCTTCCAGGGTGAGAAAAATGCAAATATTCAGGACAACTGACATTAAACAGAAGAAAGGTGAATGAAAAACAACACAGAAATAACTCAGGCGTGACATCATACATTCACTCCTGTGTATCATCTATTTCCCATGATCTATCTCAGATATACGTTTTCTGCAACTATATTGGAGAAATTCGTAGCTAATTCTTTCAATTTCCTCATAATGTTCTATATAGTACTTTTTTTTTGTTTCCCAATCCAAGATTCAGTCCCAGATCGTAAATAATACTTGGTTATTGCCTTTAGTCTTTTAAAAACCAAAATAGTTTTTCTGAATTCCTCTAAATTTTATAAAATGACACATTAGAAGGTTTTGTTTAACAGAATGGCTTTCATTTTAGATCTGTCTAAAGATTTCTCATGATTAAATTGAGATTATGCATTTTTGAAGTACATATTACATGCATTCTGCCTTTAGTGGATTACACTAAAGGCATATGGTGTCAGTTCATTCCATTCTCAGTGATGTTACTATTGATATTTGATTAAGGTTGTCAATGCTTTCCAGGCAAACACACTAGGAACACATTTGCAGTCCAACAAAGTGGGACTTAATACTTGCTGTTAACAGTCCACAAACCATGTGAAACTGAAAAGTCTCAATAAAAAAGTTTTAAGAGGGCTATTTTTTGGAATGTCTTAAGTAATACAGCTAAAGAACTAACTCAAGGATGACATTTTATGAAGTTGAGAGCTGTCCTTCAATATGTTAGGTATCTGAAGTATAGTAACCACAAGGCCTTGTGACTTTGAAAACTAAACCACAGCGCTCAGAAGCCAACAGGTAGAAATAGTAGTAGCTTTTATTGTTATCACTTCCAGAAACACATTTGCAGTTTTTGCAATTAGTCTCCATGGGTAATATGTTGTCATTTCCAAGGGTAGGGTACAGTGCATAAAACTATGGCTACTACTTGATCATCTGTGGCTCACCAGGCATATAGACTAGAAATTAGAGAAAGGAGTGACTCTAGTTGCAGAATTATTGATCCAGATGGTCATGAGGAGATATGGTTGCTATCATGTAATGGTGGTGGGAGGATAATGTCTGAAACCAAAGAGATCAGTGAAAGACCTCTTGCTGTTTTCAACATCTGGTGATTATCAATAGGTAGTATAGCTTGAAAGTACTAAAAAGGACATAGAAACCAGAGTAGTCTCCTCGGGGATAAAGTTGTAGGATATTTGCTTATGCAAAAACCAGCAGACGTTCCATTCATGGGAGTGGAAAATCTATCATAAAAAGTGGAATAGAGAGATGATGGTTATCAATGGTGCCTTCAGGATCAACTATAGCAGAAGGTTTGTATTTTGTTTGATTAACAGAATGGCTCTCATTTTAGATTTGTCTAAACACTCTTGTTGCAAGTTGTCTTTTTTTGTAAAAAAAAGTTTAACTGGCCACTAACTTAAAATGTCCATAAAAATCTAGAGTTATGTGGTATATACATTTGGATCTTTCAAGTGGTATAATATACCAGATGCTGTCGGTACCCCTCCCATATCTCTTGGGTACTCACAACTACTATAGTGTCCTTTGCTTGAGAACTTCCTTTAGCTTTCAGGTAAAGAAGTCCAGAAATGACCAAGAATTAAGTCATTTACATTCCATGAGTGGGAATTGGAAGACAAATACTCAAATTGTCTCAACTCATGGTGGGAAAACGTAAATCTGCATCCCCTAACATTATCCATAAAATCCTGAGTCATATGGAACCCGTGTACGTACTTTAAGTAACCTGCTTATTTACATACCTTGTATTGAATTCCTTTTCTTCCCTGTCTTATATTCTTTCCCATCAATGTTTCCCAGTATCATCCACCAAATAAAATGTTTAAGTCAAATTCTTATCTCAGGTCTCTTTCTTGGAGAACATAGCAGAGGATAGTGTCTCTTTTTTAAATTAGACTATAAATGGGAGAACACCTACCCAGAGAGATGCTCAGTATTTATTTTACTTATTTACATGATGTATGAATACTAACTAGTTAGGTGAAAGAAAACATGGTCCACATTTTAGGGAAGTTCCAAAAGATGAAATAATTGTTTTAGAGTTATGCAGATAATAAGAGGCCAGGTTGAGATCTGAAACCTGGTCTTCCCGATCCTAAAGCCACAGTTTTTAACTGGTGCTTTCTCTTTCTTTATAATTACTACCTGTAAAGGAGAAAAATAAATAGAAGAAAATTATATTGCTCAAATAGTAACTGGAAAATACCGATTCAATAATTTATTTTTATCTAAATGGGTGCTAAAAAAAAAGAATAGAAAAGATAGAAACACAAAGCATACAAGAGCCATATAGTAATTTTAGGAATTGTGAACAATAGGGTACATTGAAGTATAAGAATGAACAAATATTTATATAGACTGCTTAGTTGCTAACAAGGTAGCATGTTTATAAAATTTAAAAAATATGTCAACCTTATTGATGCTGATAGAAGTCAAGAAAGTGGTTACTTTAATGTTATTAACTACTAAGGGACATTAGCAGAACAATTCAGGTGCTGGAAAAATCTATTTCTTGTCCTGGTATGTGTTTTCTTTATGACAACTCATCAAGTCATTTAGTCATGATTTGTGTTCTGTTCTAAGTGTTTGTTAACTCTCAGTTAAAATATTACTTGAAGAAAAAGTAGTAATGCTCAATATTTTTAAGTTAATTTTATTAATGTCTCAAATATTTTAGCTGATTGCAACAATAGGCTAGGTAATGCACTAATTTTAGGATAAATTTATAGTGAAAATGTTTTCTATTAATCAAAATATATTTTGAGAAGGTGCTTGACATTTCACAATGTGCTAACTTTACATCTATAAAAATTTTAGTCTTTTTCAAGGGAAAGTTTAAATCTTGAGACAAAGAGAGTCATGTAAAGATAAGTATCACACAGTTTTTAAAGATCATTTTGGAGGCATATTTTGATTTCGATATCAATGGAGATGAGAACTTTTATCCCTAATGCTGATAAGACCTTTAATTCAAGCTTACTATTGCCAAAATATGAATCAACTCTCAAGAAGACTTGTTGACCAATCCCTAGATTGTTATTAATGAACAAACCCAAATTTTTAACAAGAGCTCAAATAAAATGAATAATATCAACACAAAGCTTGCCTGAAAAGAATGAGGAATGCTTTATTTTGCACTTGGATTAGAAAGATGAGCCATACTGTATATCATATCAGACATACTGTATTTCATATCAGACACATGAGACATGTATCATATCTGACATGCATTATTTTTAAATTTCAGAAAATGATTTTACAGAGTAACATTTTAAATTGTTCCCTTGTCCAGTATTGAGGAATCCAGTGTAAAAAAAAGGTGTTTTTTTTTTTTTGCATCCAGTATCCTGATATCTCTAGCAAGTTAAAACAGTACACATTGTTAATAGCAACTCATGGTCTTGATTTACATGATGCTGACCCTTGCTCTTTGCAGTCTATCTCTCTCACTGAAGTGGGACACAGTTCTCCAGTTTGATGTGAATGAGGCAGAATCTAGAGGTAGACCTAAAACTTCTCCAGATGGTTGCATGAGATTCAGTGTGTCTCTTAGATACTTAAGTCTTGCAAGTCTCAGAATTCTTTCATACTATGTGTATCTTCTGGAAAACTTATAAACCTAACACCTCACAGAGAACTAAGTACAATACTAATTGTGATACAAATTATAAATCAATGACTATTAAATTTAAAGTGAAGAAAATCTACTTGCTCAGTCAAAAGTATTCATTCAGAACTGACATGATATATCTGTCATTATTCTAAAATGCCATTGATAGATGAATAAGTAATTAATCTTTTCATGAAATATTTTATCCAGAGATCCAGGCAGATGTACAGTAGAAACATATGATATGATATAAACTGCTACATCATGAGAATCAAGAAGGTTCTCTAATAATGCAAATGAAAAATCTTTTGATTTGGTCTAGGGCAAGCCTATGTGTATCATTTAGTGAATTAACAAAAAATATGAGTTATATGTTAAATAGAAATACATTTTATACTAGCTGTACCCCTAATTCCTATTAGTATCGAAAATCTTAAATATATAAAAAAAGTCAAGATAGATGTCATATTAATGAATGACTGACTGAAGAAAAACCAATCCTTGTATTCAACTATATATTGGTACCTTTACACTCAAATGAGAAAAAATAATAGAAAACTTTATATCAGAACCACACTGATATCAATAGTATACCCTTATAAAATTGCTTTTACTAAATCTTTTTTCTTGTTATTTCTTTGGTGTTAGGAAATACACTATATGAAACAACAGAAACATCAATTATTTTTATTATATATATGCTATTGGGAATTTCATAAATCACAACACTGTGTTGTATTGATTAGGACTCATGCAAAATAATATATCTCTTATCTCAGTATCAGCAATGTTGGGCTCCCCAGAACAATTGTTTTGATGAAGCTTTTATAAAATTTGTAATTCAGAATTCTTACTTTTTGTAGCTAAGTAGGGTAAAGAAACATTTGAATTTCAATTGTAGTATTTTTAAAGGAGCATAGTATGAATTTCTTTGAGTTTTACAATTAGATTATATTTTTCTTGTTTATATTTTCTTTAGGCCCTATTTCCACCCAATTTCTAATTTTTTCCTATTTTATCACCAGTATTTTAGCAATCTATCTCAATTTAACATATAAATGGGTGGCAGGGTAAATAAATAAACAATAAACAGTAAATAAAAAACATATTTGAGTTGGCTCTAAGATGACTTAGAGGAGCCCCTAAATAAGCTTGAATTGAATAGGGAGTATGGTGGTAAGCAGATGAATTCCCCTTGAAAAAAATGAACAGTCTGGGAAAGGAGAATAAAAGTCTTCAAAAATGACAAAAAATTTGTTTCTGAACATGATCATAAGTTTTGTTATGACCTTTAAGAATATTTTAAGGGTAATATAATTATGGCATTGGCAGTATGAAAAAGAGTCCTGATACTTTTTTTTATGATGTTTAATATATATTTTAGCCACAGTGAAATTATGAGTTCATTCCCACTGCAAAATAAATTACATAAATGTGTTATTGTTTTGCTTCCTCAGTGCCCACTGTCCCCAGTAACATTCCCTTTTTCTGGAAACTGCCTTTTTATCCCAATTTATTGACATAGAACCTGTGGCAGGTGGGAGTCACCTTCCAAGTATACAAGCCCTAAAGGAGCTTAATAATTCTAGATATACTGAGTTCAAAGTATAAAAATATAAAGGTGCTCTAATCATGTACATTTTTTTCAGTTTATCAAGTTATAAAACATCTATTCATGTTGATGTTTATAAAGGTTTTTTCCCCAAGACATTCACATAGCAATATCTTAATAGTTCATTAAAAGTGTATTATTCTCTTAATTTTTAATTCTTGTTTAGCTGGTATCCCAGGGCATTATTTATTCTTCTTATGGAGTGATGCACGACGAATATGACTCTTAGATGATAATTAGTTATTTCAAAAACATTTCCCAGACCAAACATTAATAATGAGAATGCTTCACTGGGCATTTGTAATAGAAAAATATTATTCCAATTGATTGTAAAATGTCTTGAACTAACCAATTTAATAATTCATGGTAATCAATATTTTCATCCTTGTGAAATGAGAAACATTCTGAAAAAAAGAGTGCACAAGTTGCAAAGAAAGATGAGGTGTAAAAAGAAAAGAGAGGTCTGAGGAAATCCAGACAGCATATTTCACTTGCATCCTTTCAGGCAATAAACATCATGATGCTACTCTTTTTGATTTAGATTTTTGCTTGAAACCTAAAGATTTCAAGTACATATCACCTTTCTTTAAATGTTTTAGTTGTTGCCACCGATATGTTATAACTGAAAGCTGCCACCATGCCCTGTTTTATTAGTTCTTCTGCCATTGAGTACTCTTTGGATATTATATTGGGTATATATCTAGAGAAATTAGAAAAGTGAGCATCCTCTATACATTAGTTTCTGTTGATGTCTAGCTTAAGAACTTTATATAAGCTTTGCCTGAGCTCCTTGTTCTTGAGTGCATATACCATTGGGTTGAGGGCAGGAGGAATGACATTGTGTAGCACATTGAGGAGAAATGGAATGATGGGAACTGTCATTACTGCACTATGAGTGATAGAAATAACGACAACTGTATAGAAGAATAGGATTAAAATGAGGTGGGACATGCAGGTACTTAAGGCCTTGGATGTAGCTTCTGCTGAGTTCAGCTTCAGCACAGAGTGAAGTATCAAAATATATGATAAAATAATCAAACCCAGGTCAGTTCCCATGAGTATCTAGGCTAGGAGTAGTTGGTAGATACTGTTGACTGTCCTGTCATCACAGGATAGACTAGTGACTCCGAGGTTAGAGAACAGACAGTGCTCATTTTGGTTCTGTGCACAGTAGTATCTCTGAGCAGCCAACACAGGAATGGGGATAATAGTTAAGGTATTTCTGAGTGTCATGAACACAGTTGTTTTGACTACAAAAGATACAGTAATTATTGATGGATAACGTAGTGGTTGACAAATGGCTACATACCTATCTATAGCCATGCAGGCAAAGATACCTGATTCCATGCCCACAAAACAATGTATGGCATACATTTGAGCAAAGCACTCAGGGAGACTGATGGCTTTAGCACTGAACAATAAGATGGCCAAAATCTTGGGCATGATGGTGGTAGGCAGACCCATATCTACCACAGCTAGTATGCCCAGGAAATAGTACATAGGCTGATGCAGTGTCACCTCTTGATTGATGATGATCAGGATAAAGATATTGGCACTGAGAGCTAAGAGGTAGAGCAGAGCCAGAGGCAAGGAGAGCCAGTGTTGCCAGCTGTGAATGCCTGGGAATCCCATCAGAATAAACTCAGAAACCTGGAACGCAGAATGTTGGAATCTCTGAGAGTCTGGAACATCGTTCACTAAGAGGAAAAATATTCAAGGTTACTGTTTTTAATAATCTCTCTGACACTATATTAAAAGGAGTTGCCTAGGTTCATGATATCGAGGAGGGAGGGCATTATCATCATTCATTGTTCTCATCCGACCAGTAACATTTATGTGATATATATTATATAATTGGAACTGTAGTGGCATGTTCCATGTTAATTCACTTAATCCTCAAAAAAAACTACATCAGGCAGGTCATATTATTTCCAACATCTCATAATGGAAGAATAGAACATTATTACTCTTTTATCTTGTTTGTCATGAAAGCTGGACAAGAATAAAATTATCTGATATCACAGCCTGGTCTTTAACTTTGGCTTTGATAATGGGTTGGTTCCTTTATAGATCAAATTCAAGACGTATAGTAGAGGTTTTCAATCATGAAGTCTTTTTTGGTAACACTATATCATAGAATATATGAAAAGAACTCTTCTTTTATTTAAGGACTTGAGAATTTGTGATGTACTCAAAATATTATTTAATTTTCACCAAAATATGAGGTCAGTTAGTATATCTATTTCTCATGAGTAAAGTGATGTCCAAAATGTTAATGTCCTACATGAAAACAAGCAATTACAAAAGAAAAAAAATGTGGTTTGGAAATCTTAGTATTTTAAAATCCTTTTTTTTCTGGTTTTGTATAATTTTATCCTATTTGGACATGTTTTTGTTTCCTGGAGCAATCCAAATAGTCATATCATAATTAATAAAGAGGATACAAAACAAAAACAAACTAAACTAATGAGTTTGAGATCAATATTTTTATTCAGTAGTCTGCTAAATTAAAATCACTCTATATCTAAGACACCACCATAATATTTTATTAATATTTTTATTTTTAAATGAAAGCATATTTTTCATTGTATGTTCTTTCCAAATGTGTAATAATTATTATTTACTTCCTGTTTAAAATTTTATTATTAAGGATTAAATATAGAATGGGATTTGTAAAAAAATTATTGCAGATTACAATTACATTTATACAGAGGTGCAGTGTTGATGTAGGCTTTGTGGATATATTCATCTTAACACAGATAATGGCACTCTATACTCCTAATAACATATGAGCAAAGATAAATTTAATAATAAGAAAACATAAATTTTTAGTTCTAAGAAAGCATAGCAAACAATAATTTTAACAAATATACTAAATATCAGGTTGAAAATTAAAACAACCTGAGTTTGAAATGAAGAGCTAAATTACACTGAGATCTTTAATTTCAAATGATGCTACAGTAACCTGGAGAGATATTATAAAAGCTCTAGTGTTTATGGTTTGACATTTTAACACCCAAACCTGAACAGGAAAATGGCTTTGATATACTATATTGGATATCGATAGTGAGATTCCTTCATCAGTTCAGAGCAATGAAATAGCTTCAACTTTACTGAAAAAGACAAATAGGAAGATTGTCTTTAACTGCCCAAAGAAGGAACAAAGATGTATATCAATGTCTAGGCCATTAATTCAATATTTATATTTCCCAGTGAAACCAAAGGCATGATATATTTGTCATTTATATCACTGGTTTATATCCAAGAGCCTGAAACTTGATAAGCACTCAGTATATATTGGTTATATGAATAAATATCGGAGGAGGTTTAAACAGTTTACATAACCAAGATTCTTGAATTACTCACGAGGAAGTGAGAATTTTTGACATTTAAGCATGGTAAAGACCAAAAGGAACAATGGTGGGGTTGTATTGTTAAAACAATAAAATGTCAGAAGAAAATAATGGATATTTTATCAAAGCTAAAATAAAATTTAAAAAGTATGGGTATTTGAGAACATAAAAAAAATCTCATATATCTGTAAATACAATAATTATTATGGAGTACACCTGCCAATTAAAATAAGAAATTCTAAGATTAAATTTTTTAAAACTATGTACTATTTCTAAGAGACATTTAAAATGCAGTTTGAAAGCAAATATATAGAATGAATCATGTGTTCTTTTGTAAACAAAATAATTTAATAATATCAATATCAGATGCTTTAAAAACAATAATGTAGTTAGAATAATTATACAATGAGGTAAGGAACAATTAACAGGATAATGTAATAACTGTGATTCTTGTGAATCTAAACACATAAGCTTACTGTAAAAGAAATTCAGGTAGAAAATTATAAATTCAAAGTCATGCTAAAAAGGTTTTAAATATATTTCTTGAAATGAATATGTGAACAAAAATTGTAATGATATAGATTTTATAGCATTATTAACAATTTTGTACAAAAGGATTTAAACATAACCTATGTACAAAAATAGATTAAAGACCATTTTAAGCACACAAGTATATATACCATCCATGTTTTAGGTCATAAGTTAGAACTAACAAAGAATTAAGATGATACTTTCAGGAATCATTTCTATAGTTTGTTACTATAACTAACTAAGAATTAATATCAAAGACCACAAAAGAGATAAAAGAAATTCCTTTACATTTGGAAATATTTAGTAATAATATGAAGTGATAAATGAATCAAATATAAAATAATAATGGAACTAACAAAAGGAAAGAATAGAAAAACAATGAAAAACTTAAAACTTTAAGAATATGGATAAATAGAGATTTTATAGTACCTAAATTGGAAAAATGTAGTAAGAATTCTCAGAAAAATAAAAAACATTATTTAAAGAGAGTCATAAAATATACACAATATAAAATATTATTCAATGGAAAACAAAAATAAAAATTAAGACATAGATTTGAAAGAATTATCTTAAAATATTTAAGAATATAGTGAATTACTTTATGACTCAAAATTTAACATTAGGTACTGTATAATATTTTTAAGTGTGTATAACTTACTATAATTGACTAAACAGATAAATCAAAACTGAAATAAGAAATAATTTTTTCTACTTATAGTTTTTTTTAATCAATTTAAATAAGACAGAAAAGGACTTCTTTAATATGGTGTTATCCAACAATAATCAAATATTACTTATTTAATGAATAAGATAAGAATACTCACTATTTTAATTTCTATTGACTAATGTATTAGAGATCCAAAGGCTAATGGATTAATAAGAAAAAAAATTCATCTCACATCTAGAAAATGTAATTATCTAAATTGAAATATCAAAGAACTTTAAGAAAAATTTCCTTGGAAGAAAACTGTAATGTACTCTTACAGTGTATTCTGTGTATTTATCTGTGTATCTGTGCTAAATATTAATATTATATTTCAATATTTAAGAGAAACTAAGTGTTCTTTCTGTTACAGGGTTTCCCACTGAAAGTCTGAATGTGTCATTCATACAATTCAGCAAAAATTCAAATATCTTGAGTGAAAATACAGCTCTCTGTGGCCCTATGAACTTGAAAAGTACTTTAGCTTATAGGGTCCTCTGTTTTATCTATAAAATAAGATAATTTATTTCCAGCTCTTCAGGTTGAGTTAAGAATTAAATTTTATTAAAATTTCTACAATATAGAAAGAAAATTAATATTTATGTGCTCAATTTAAATGAAGTCATTGATGGTTGTCCTCAGGACAGTAGCCATCAAGACTTGATTCCATGAAACTACTAATTGGAGTTAGAAGGCTAAGATAAACATGTGTATAAATTTATGTACTAACTCAAGGAAGCTGGAGTATGATGACTTCTGATCCAGACAGTTAAATCTTGGGCTTGGAAAATTTTGTGAAGAATTATAAAGATATGAAATATTCAATAAAACTGAGAAAATAATGAACGTGATTCTAAAGAATATTGATGCTATCATGCTTTACTATTTTTTTATGTTAGGCAATAGAGGTTATAGAAATTCTACCTTTTGTCATATATATGTGTTTGATAAAGTTTTTCAATGTTTAGGTTATTTTGGCACAGAGCACACTTTATGATTTTCATAAATTTTATAGATGCTCCAATCACAGGGGAGTCCTTCTATTCTATAAGTCATTCCTAATGTCTGCAGAAAATTACAAGACTGGCTCTGTCCCCAACTGCATACTTACTGTGGGAATGCTGTCCTTGACTCGTCTTAAGTAGTGAACTTCAATATGCCCAGAGCTGATTTACAGCTATGGCAAATAGACTAGGATTTTATAACAAGTGGAGAAGAACTCAGGGGTCTGCTGTAGGGGAGAGAAAGACAGTTCCTTAGAGCTGTAAATCCCATGTTAGCCAAAGTCAGTCAAACCCAGAGGTGGATTAATTAGGGGCAAGAATTGAAAGAATATTGTTTATCTTAATTACGGTTCGATGAGACTAAGTTTCTTTTAGAAACGAGCATAAATATGTTGAAATGCCTAATTTTCAGGTGAGCTTTCTCTTTAAAGAAAGACTTTTGTCATATGAAAAGATGATCAACATCACTAATCATCAGAGAAATGCAAATTAAAACCACAATTAATTGAGATATCATCTTATACCTGTCAGTATGGCCATTATCAATAAGTCAACAAGCAACAAGTGTTGACAAGGATGTGGAGGTAAAAGGAACCCTTATGCACTGTTGGTGGGATTGCAAACTGGAGCAGTCACTATGGAGAACAGTATGGAGGTTCCTCAAAATTTAAATATTAAACTACCTTATGACTCATTCTACTTCTGGGTATTTATAAAAAGAAATCCAAAACACTAATTTGAAAACAATATATGTTACCCTTATATTCATTGCAACTTTATTTACAATAGCCAAGATATAGAAGCAATCAGAACACAACCCTCCACATACTCAGAAGACTGATAGCTGCCTTGCCAGCAGCCAAGGAAGGCAGTGCACAAAGTGTTTTCAGAGTGCCTACTCCCAAGGACATTCTCTCCTGCTTCCATGGATGTTCTCTGCTCCTATAACTAAGCAGCACATCTTGCTCCCATTTGTCTGATAAGGTGGCTTCTCCCTCAATGAGATAACCCCTCCCTCTGTTCCTGTGCATAAAAAACTACTTGATCTTGGTCTGCAGCAGACTATTCCAGTAGCTCCAATCAGCTGCTGGGAAGCTTCCCTGCCTCCTAATAACCTGTGTTTCTCACCCCTCTGGTCCTTCTGGTGGTTTTTCTGGAAAGCCAAACCCAGGAGCAAATTCCAGGCCTGAGGCTCCTGCATTACAAACTTAAGTACCCATCAGTAGATAACTGGGTAAAGAAATTGTTCTATGTATATACCATGAAATATTACTTGGCCATAAGAAAGAATGAAATCTTACCATTTGAGACAACATAGATGGAACTGAAAGGTATTATGCTAAGTGAAATAAGTCAAATCGAGAAAAACAAATACCATACAAGATCACTTATCTGAGGAATTTAAAGAACAAATACACACACAAACAAAACAGAAACACACTTATAGATACAGAAAACAAACTGATGGTTGCTGGATGGGTAGCTTGAGGGTAAAGTGAAAAAGGTCAAGAAATTAAGTATAAATTGGTAGTTATGAAAGAGTCAAGGGGATTTAAAGTACTATGTGTACTTTAATAATATTGTAATAACTATGTGTAGTGCCAGGTGAGTACTAGATTAATTGGGAAGATTACTTCATAAATTAGATAAATGTCTAATGACTCTGCTGTATACTTGAAACTAATATAAAATAATATTGTACATCAACTCTAATTAAAATAAATAAATTAAAATAAACATTTTGGAAGTTTTTTTAAAGAAAAAGCAGAATATAAGATCTTTCTTCCTATATTTTAAAAATTTTATACACACAGAAATTGAAGAATAGTTCTCTCAATTTGTCTCTCTAGGACTTGTCCAATTTTGAGTACGAGAACAAATTCTGAAAATAATGGGATTGGTAAGCTTTAGATATCAAATCATATTAAGTGCTTGATAAACCACCAGGAAATAGAGACTTGGAGTTGCTGCATTGTGTTGTACTTGGCTGAGCTCCATTACATAAAGGAAGGGAAGACTATACTCTTAACTCTCCAATAAGCTGCTGAGTAGCTTGATTATCTCTGGGTAATTTTAGAAATAATAATTTTCAGGAACAGTTCAATCGATCAACTCAGTCCTATCCTCCAACCCATCTCATGCAAACATAGACAACTTAAAAAAGCACATGATTTTATAATATTTCATATAAATAATATGCATATTTTAATAGCACAGTATCCACAACATGACTTCCCAACTATTTTTCATAACTGACAGACAACTTTTGTATCGAGATAGATTCAGAACTACTTTATTTCATAATAAAAATAGATTCAGGACTACTTTATTTCATAATAAAAATAGCAAACACTTATATGCCATAAATTATACTAAGCATGTTACATATATTTAAAAAATAATCCTCATAGTAACCTTTATTGAGTTAGGTACTATCATTTTTCCACCTTACAAGCAAGGAACCTAATGCAAATAAATGTTAAGAAACCTTCCTGACATCACACAGTTATAGTAGAACTGAACTTGTAATTCATGCACTCACTATTTCATTTTCATCCTAGCTATACCAACAACAAACACAAATTTAGATTTTAAGCAGTATTAGTCAAATCTCATTCTTTTTTGAGGCTTATTCCAAATTTCATTGATTAACCAAACTTCTCTTTATCTAAGAGCATATTTCCCGTACTGCCAACAAAAAATCAGTATTACTAGTATTACTGAAGTTTCATTTATTTTGTTATTATTTATTTTTATTCTATTTAAATTAAATGTATTGGGGTGACATTGGTTAATAAAATTATATAAGTATAAAGTGTACATTCAATAACACATCATCTGTATACTAAACTGTGTGTTTACCACCCAAAGTCAAATCTTCTGTCACCATATATTTGACTCTTTTTATCCTTATCTACCTCTACCTTCCCCCCTTTTCCTCTGGTAATCACTAAATCCTTTTGCATCACCACAGCCTCTTTCCAGTTGTAAAACTTCTGAGAACAAAAGTTCATCATATTTAAATTTGTGTCTTGAGTGTCTAGTCAAATATCTTATACTTTGACTATATAGGCCTTTGATTAGTTTTTCTCACATATAAATGGTAAGTATAAAAGATTAATTAATTTACTCACAAAATACACACATTTAAATATGTTGTGATTTTAACAATATTTAGACATTTTCATTTGCTAGAAATTTTGAAAAAATGAGCCAAAGATCTTGAGTTTGAGGAAATTATTACCTATCTAAGGTAGAAGTCACATTAATATGATATAATATGACATGACATGAGAGGAGATAAGATGAAGTCATATATGATGTAATATGATATAATGTGATTTTATATATATAATGTGCATTTCTGTATTATAAAATGGCATGTGAAAGCAAAAAATTAGTTACATGTGATAAATAAGAAAAAAGTTCTCAGAAGACATAAATTTTGAGAAAGGCTTGGAGGGTAAGCAGGATACATTTCATACAAATCTGGTTAAGGAAAAAGGTTAGAAATAAAATGCAAATAAACCAAATTTGGGCCATCTCAAAACACAAGAAATAAATAGTATACACCCAGTTTAAAATATTTTTTGCATTATAAAACTATATGCTAACAAATTTGAAAATAAAAAAAAACACAAAATAACTAAAAATATAAATAGGGAAAAATTATTAAAGAAATTATCATTACATTCAAACCCCTCCAACCCACTGCATTCCCCCAATAAGAAAATGTACTGTCAAAGACAATAGGCTCATGTTGATTCTATTTGCAAGAGAAGAGCAAAGATCAAGAAACAGATTATACTTGAATTATACAAAGTCAAGTATACTATACCATAAAATTACCCCCCCAAAAAAACATAATTCATTTTGCAGAGTGCTTTTAATGTTAATTTCAAAGGTAGCATGGTATGAAGTAAAAAAAAAGGGGCAAAATTACAGATACAATTTTTTCATACATTTATAACAAAAATTATAAATAAAAGATTAGTTAACAACAACAGTGTATCAAAACTAAATAACAATCAAGGAATGTTTATCTCAATGTTTACATATGATTTGATTCACCAAGTATATACTTCTTTTTAAGTTTATTGGGATAACATTGGTTAACACAATTATATAATTTTCATGTGTACATCTGTATATTCTATTGTGTGTTTACCACCTAAAGTCTTTTTTATGGCATTAAAAAAGAAACAAAGATCATGTAATTATCATATTTGTAGAAATTATAGAAAATAATCTTATATAATTCTAAAGCAATTAAACAAAATAAAAAAAATTTTTTTTACATAAAAAAAACATTTATGTAGTGATCGATGTGGTGTTGTAAAACAAAAACAAACCGTCCCTTTTATATCGTACTCAACAGAGTGTTCAGACTCCATTTTATTAATATCAAGAGCAAGGTAAAGATGTCAAATGTCACTCCATAATACTGGTGGTTGTGACAAGTGTTCAGCAAAGAGGAGAAAAACATGAAATTTTTAGTGCTTCTGATGTCAAAAGATTATTTCAGGATAACAAGAATAATTGAATTATATTCAACATATTTGGGAGATAATGTTAGATGAGGATGAACAATGACCTATTAATTTAATGTGGAAGGCAATGATTAAATTACCAAAAGTGTACCAGGTAGTGGGTAAGAAAGACAAACTACAGGGAATGGTTTTGCTTTGATACGGAGGAAGTGAATGTTGACAATTTGTTCTAGAAGGCTTGCTCTTAAAGTGAGAAGAAGAATGGTGACACATGCAGAAATATAATATTTCGAAGAGTGGGGTAGTTGTTCTGTAGGGATAGAAATAGTAGAGGGAAACAACGTAATTAAACTTAATGAGTACACATAAATTAAATCAGGGAAGAAATGTTTATTCTTGTTAGTCGAATAGGAAGGGTTCGAGTAAAGAATTGAGTTTGCTCTATACTCCATTTATTGGCATTATTTCTATTAAAAAATTACTATTTTTTGATCTATTGCTTAATTATTAATTTGTAAGAACTTTGAAAATTAAAGACAATGTAAATTTTATTTTCTGTTTCATTCTCAAATAGAAAGAAGACAAGAAAAATACTTTTTTGTTTTTCCCTTATCCTGTAATCATAAAATGTAGTTTATTATTGTTTCTTAATTTGATTAACAGAGTTTCCTCTCTCCAGGCAATATAGTTTTTTGAAGGATATCTTAAAAAGAAATGAGTATCCCTCTCACTAGTCTGTAGGGAAATGGTTTTGTACAGGACAAGCTTGGAGAGATGTCATCAGGTGACTAACACTTACAAATTAGAAATACAAAGTCTAAAACTTAATTAACCTAATAACCTCATAGATATTTTATAGCTTCTTCATCAGGAAGACAACATTAAGAAAATTAAAAAATTTTGATAGTAATGAGAAAAATATAGAATTTATTCTCCAAAGAAAAGTAACAATATCTTTCAAACAAGAAATTCCAATCACTATTTGGAAATTGGACAAACTGGCAGCAAATTGTACGTGATCTCCTTCCATTAGGCATTTGTCGAAACTGATTTAACTTCCCTCCATTGTCTCAGCACCCCATTATGTTTTGTACATGAAAGCTTTGGTTAATGAAGAGATCAGTCCTTCAAAGGGTGAGGAGATGAAAAATCACATAAAGGATTATGAGCATGCCACTGATGTTGGGATTCTGAAGACACTTAATAAGACTGCATCACTCCCTTGTCATGGCCCAAATAGTACTCTCAGAAAGAATTTTGAGACTCTTCCTAAATAGTCACAGAAGTGTCCTTTTCTTTCTATTTCCTCTTCTAGATTCTCTTTCTTCTATGATTCCCTTTCCTTCATTTCCCTTCTCCTCTCTTTCCCTTCACTTTTCTTTTCTTCCCTCACAAATTTTCCTTTTATGTGCTATGAGTTTTGGTATTCTTAGAACCTGAGACGATCCTTATGACACAGTCTCATATCTACTTGGTTTTCACCCCATAGACTATAGGGTTCATGGTGAGAAATAGCAGATAAATATTGGCCACAATAATCTGGCAAGATGCAGGAACTGTATGACTCCTAAAGTGATTAAAAAAGAAATAGAAGAAAGCTGGGCTGTAGGAGAAAACAATGGCACAGATGTGGGCATTGCAAGTGCTGAAGGCCTTCTGTGGAGCGTCAGCTGAGGAGAGGCTGATTACTGCCTGGAGGATCATGGTAAAAGAGATTGTGATGCGCAGGATATCAAAGTCCCTGATCAAGAAGGCAGCCATCAGACCATAGATAACATTAGCTTTGATATTTCCACAAGATAACTTGGCTACAGACATGTGGTCACAGTAGGAATGATGTATTACATTGCCTCTGCACTAGGGTAGTCTCTTGGTGATGAAGATAAAAGGAATGATGAGCAACCTTGCTCTCAGGAAAGTAGCAAGCCCAACCTTTGCAAAGATGGGATTGGTGAGGATAGTTGAGTAACGCAGAGGGTAGCAGATGGCCACACAGTGGTTAAAGGTCATGAGCATACGAACCCCAGATTCCATTCCTGTGAAGGTATGGATGAAGAACATCTGGACTAGGCATTCTTCAAAGCCAATTTTCTTGAGATGAAACCAGAAGATGCAGAGAGCTTTAGGGATTGTACTAGAGCACATGACAAGGTCAGTTAGGGAAAACATAGCCAAGAAGTAATACATGGACCTGTACAGGGAGTCCTCATAGCAGATGAAGTAGAGAAGTCCACAATTTCCTGCCACAGCCACATTTTACATGGAGCAGAATGAAAAGGAAATCCACATGTGCATGCCTTCCAGTCCTGGGATCCCATTAAGAATAAATAAGGCTGGTGTCACATCTGTTTGATTAATAATTATCATGATTAGTTTGATATAACTATTAAAAACCTTGTATAGTTTTAGTAGTATTTTTGTTTTGTTTCACTTTTGACTCTCCTAGATCTGGAAAAATACAAAAAGAAAAAAAACTCAGTTGTGGTCTCTCTCTTTCTCTCTTTCTCAGTCATGTTAAATATTGCATTTTTTATCAAAGAATAAATTATTTTAAATGCCAGGAAATGTTTATTTAAGCATAATTTAAACCAAGTATGTCTTGTTTGTTAATTCATTAATTTATAAACTCATTCAATTCAACAAATGCATATTTAGCACCTACTATTGGCCAGATATTATCACAAACATTGTGTCTACATTATTTTAAACTAAAAGACATAGATACAAACCTCATAAATTTATATTCAGGTGTAATTATTTTATGAGATTGACATTTGTTATAATATCTTATTTAAATGTCAGTTACTATACATAACTCTCTTTGCGTGTTTTATTAAGGTAAAGCACATTGATTACCTCATCATAACAGGATATATTTAGTATTGTTCCTATTCTTAATAACAGTTCATAGTTATGCTTACTGTGTACTGGGTACAGTCTAAGAATTTTATAAGTTTTAAGTCAGTTAATCTTCACTATAAGCCCGGGAAGTGTTTTTATTAATCTGCATTTTATAATTGAGTGAATGGAAGCCCTCTGTTTGAATCTCAAACATATTCTTTGAACTTCATGGGCTCTTAATAGAGGACCATTTTGATTTTAAACTTTTTACATGAACTGTTCTTCTTTTACTTTTTTCTTTCTTTATTTTTGTCCCTGAAACATTTCAGAACATTTTTAATTTCCATGCTTTCAAACTTAATGGTGATAATGGTGATGATAGTTGTATATGGGTATGTGTATGTCTTTTATTGTGCAGGTGCCTTGTGGAATAGAAATCTATGACCATTGGTTTTGGAAATTTTTTTGTATTAACTTTTGATAGTTTCTTCCCAACTGTGTCCTTGTTATTTTACTGCAATTACTTTTAGTCAGATAATGGATCATCTGGACTTATTCTGTTATTTTCTTTAAAAAAAAATTTATATTACATCTGTCATTTTTCAATCTATTTTCTTAAAGAAAATTTCTAAACTCTATCTCTCACAGTATCTTGCCTTTTTTTGTTGTCTAATATTACAAATTTTCAAGATCACATTTTCCTCTGAATCTTGTAAATCTGATAATATATTAGCAACAATGATATATATATAATCATAATATGTATAATTGCATATATGCTGTAGGTCTACATACAACATGTATATAATTATATAAATATAAACTATATATATTGACAATAATAACAATCTATATTATATGCTTTATATATTTTTCTGTATTATCTGTTTCAATTGTTTTCTTATAGTTTTTTAACTTTTACTTTGGAAGAGTTTCTCAAATAACTGAAAATTTTTTACTATTACTCCACACTTCAGAAAGAGTCTTTAAAAAGCTGATTTGAAACTCTTGGTTATGAGTGAATCATATCAGTTGGTAAGTTTTACTTAGAGTATTCAACTAGGGGCTTCTGCTTCATTGTAGATATTCTTAGTTATTAATGTTCATAGGTTTTTTTCCCCTCAGGGATACCAATTTTTCTTTTAAAAAAATCAACTAACCTGCATCCTGGAGGACTACATGACTAGTTGCCACTATTTTGGAGTTAAGTAGTAGAAAGTGCAAATTTGACATTATCTGTTGTCTATTCTTATCTCCAAAGTCCATAGACAATAAGTTTCTTTTATTATTCCTGTCCTCAATTTTTAAAATCCACATTAAATCTCACATTTAAATAAGAATATTGGATTCAAAACTCCCATTTTTTATGAATTCTCATTTTTGGCTTTCATCATACCAGATATGCACATATTCAAAATATTAATTAAAGTTTCTTCCCAGAATACACTTTTCAGTCATCATAAGAGGATAGTGAACATTGTTTAGAATAGTAGATAAAATAAAGATATCAAATTGTTCCTTATTCATTTTGTCTACCTGCATCTATGTTTTATCTTTATGTATTTACACTGAAGGATGACAGATTAGATACCACAAAAGACATCTTTTTTTTTTTTTTGCAAACAGTAAAGCCAATTAGATGAATATGTTCATAGTAATGCTCTTCAAATATCTCTTCTTATGCCAGTACAAAAACCTTAGGGTCATATAGGTGTGAAAAGAAATGACAACTAAGTAAACTCTGAAGGATATCAGGAAAAATTTCTGGGAAGAATAGACAATTGCTCTTAAACCTGAAACATGCTTAGGTTTCTGATAGATCAAAATGGGCTGTTCTTTCATGTTGCTGTTTGCTATTTTTTATTCAAGTCTTTACTGATATTTTCAGCTTCATGATTTTGCAGCCCTTTATCCTTTTTCTGTTCCCCCCAAAGTAGCCTCTGATACAATGTATTTTAGAAAGACTCAGCTCTCTCATAGACGATTTAGAGAACAAACTTCTAAAACCTCTTAATATAACATAATTAGCAAAGTATCAGGCTTATAAGTAAGAAATAGATTTTCTAATGAAATCAATTTCTAACACCATTTAAACATCATGGTATTTACAAATTTTATTATATTCTTGAATCATCCATTATTTAATAAAACCCTTTATTAGGGCAGATTGTATTTTATACCTTCAGTATAGCAAGACACTTAGTACATATTAGATGTCATATAATATTTTTGAATGAAAAAACATTAATAAATTAACAAACTGTAGTTTATACTTGACTTTAAGCATTATTAAATCAAATGTTGTAGTCTACATATTATTACTTAGAAAGCAAAAAGGAACAATCAGAAGGAACAAAACCATAATATCTACCTCATAAATGACCAGAGATAAATTTTTAAAAAATCATGTCCTGTTGATGGACAAGTAATAACAAGTGTGGGAAAGGTTGTGAGAGAAAAGGAACCCTCATACACTGCTGGTGGAAATGTAAATTGGTACAGCCACTATGGATAAACAAATGGAGAGTCCTTAAGAAATTAAGAATAGGATTCTTATACTTATGACCATATGACCTAGCAATCCCTCTTCTGGTATCTACACAAAAAATTTGAAAACATTCATCCATAAAAATATATGCACTCCAATGTTCATTCGGAGCACTATTCACAGTGGCATGACATGGAAACAACCTCGATAGATGATTTGGTGAAGAAGAGGTGGTACAATATACAATGGAATATTACTCAGCCACAAGAAAAGATGAAATACTTCCATTTACATAACAATGCATAGATCTTGAGATTATATAAGTGAAATAAGTCAGACAGAAAAAATTTCACTTATATGTGGGATTTAAAACTGAAAGCAACAAATGAACAAGATAAATAAAAACTCATAAACACAGATAATAATTTAGTGGTTATGAAACAGAAGGGGTTGGGAGAAGGTAGATAAGGGTAAAAGGAATCAAATATACGGTAATTGAAGAAAATTTAACTTTGAGTAGCAAACACATAATGAAATATACATTTGATGTATTATTGAATTGTACACTTTAAACCTATATAATATTTCATTAACTAATGTCACCCCAATTAATTTAATTTAAAAAAATTATGAAGTGAAAAAAGGAAAAAACTAATGTGCTAGGCAAAATAAATATATTGGTTTTACAATAAAGATCAATTATTTAAATTAAAACTACAAGTTGTTAATTCAGAGTGATTTTCTAAAAATACATATATTTTTAAAGAGATTTTATCAGAAAGAAGAGCACACTCAAAGTCTGCACAAAGATATTTTTGGTAAACAGAAAACTTACTAAAAAAAACAAAAACATACCAAAAATTCTGGAGGAAAGATTAATTTTAGACAATGCAGAATAAAAGCAAGAAAATTTTAGATAAAGATTACTTTTGAGAAAAAATAAAAGAAAGTCTTGACAGAGTGCAATTAAACTTGACATACTAAATTATTTCATCATTAGATTTGGCAAGATTTTACCACAACCATAACAGTAGAAATTACTGAAATAATTGTATTGCTCATTTTGTATCCAGAAGTTTTTAAAACGGGCAATCACTTAAATTACATCACAGCATGTTAGCTGATTTTAAATTTCTTATTTTAATGTCATTGGTGAGGACTTCAAACATAATATAAGGCTAACAAAAGCATTGCAATTTGCATTTTGAAAAACAATAATACTATGTATTTACAATAAAAGAATACTAAAATTGCCACCAATCTTATTTCTGCCAGACTTGTAAATGTGTACTTTATGTTTCAATACAACCTAATATTTTTCCAATCACTGTCACAGATATCATTAAAATAAACAAAAGTTTACAAAAATCATATGTATGATTACCATTGAAATGAAGATATTAAATTATATTTTTGATTAATATTGATAAATTGTAATAAAGTGTTGAGAAAAATCAATACTCATTTCTCCTTAATGTATTCAAATAGTTCACTCTTTATGTATTCAAGCAACAGAAGCAAGTAGGTAAATTATTAAAAGTATAGGGATCTATAACTTAACAATAGGCAACAAATTTCTGAGGTTACTTGTGCTATATTCTGAAGAATATCTTCTGTAAACATGAGATAAATACCTTATTTATATCCTTTATGTTTTCTTTTTGTAGATATATCTTTACTTACTAAAACTGACTTTCTTGTTACACATAATTTTAGATCTCCAAAACGTTTGAAAATCTATCGGTTAGAGATCCACACTTATACCAAGGTAAATCATATTAGCCATAAACAAATAAGAAATCTTCCAAAACAATCGAAAATAATTTCAATATATCATAATTTAATTTTTCTTGTGAGGAAAATTAATATTATGTGTTGGTATGAACAGATATATATTGAAATAGTAACATTAACACGTGAATGTCATCATTTATAAAGTGCAAATTTGACATCATCTATTGTCTATTCTCATTCCCAAACCCCATAGACAATGTTTGTTTTCTTATTCAACTGTCCTCAGTTTTTAAAACCCACAGTTTTTTCTCCACATGACAGTGAGTCTTTACAGTGTTGTCATCTAAAATGGTTGAAATACAGTCTTAACTGAGTCTCTCTAGAAATTAACCAAGAAAAATTAAACTCTCATTCTGAGAAACAAGGAAAGGCAGGTAAAAAGCAGGTGTTTTGACCATAATTGAGAACTATGCTCTAGTTATTCTCCCGTTTCTTCTTGTTTTGAGGGTGATTCATACCAGACTTCCACTACAATAGAACCAATAATTCCTGTTTGGTTAGAGAAATGACATAGATATTCACAATCATGATGAAAAGTGAAACTGAATTGTGAGCTGAGAATTGGGGAAATAAGCATTCTCTAACTTCCCAACCTCCTATAATACTTTTACCTTCAAACATGGTGAATGAACTCAAATCTATATTTCAGAGAATATAATAAACAATTCTATGCATTCAAAACCTCCACTTTATCTTTCTTCCTAAAAAAAATGTCCTGTTAGTAGTCTCACTTTTGTATACTTTTAATGCCTTAGTTTCTTGATAGCAAAACAGTGAGCTGAATGCAATCTGGTTCAGGTGCTCAGGATCTTGGGAAAAAAATCATGATTCTGCAATGTATTTGTATGTATAGTCCTCAACTTCTAAATCACATGACATCTGTACAATTGAATTTGGTATTTAAGAAAAATGTGTTATGTATTCCAAGGAGATACTTCAAAACATTAGAGACACATGTGCTTGTGCAGCAATCAAGCTAACCCCTATATGAGGAGGAAAAAGTATAGAAGCTACATTTTGACTGCTATCTTATAATACTAGAAAAAAGTGAATTATTTCATATGCATCATCTGTATATGTGTGTGAGCATGTATTTAATGGAAAGAAATAAAATTAAAAGAATGCAAACTAGTTTAATGAAAATGAGTGATTTTAATATTTATTTCAGAACATTGTTTCTTTCTGTGTAAGGGCTTTTTGGACACATGGTAAAAGCACTTAAATACAAATGTGTCAGTCATTCACACATCCATCTATTTCTTTTTTATTTGTTTATTTTTTCATGTATCTAAATAAATAACATCCCTGAAACTTAATACTTCCCAAGTCAGGGTAGGAACTATGAAAAAAGATCATATGATGTGAATCTTGAAAACTTGATGTTAAGTCAAAAAACTCAAAGACAGATAGTCATATATTATTCCATTTATATAAAATATTAAGAATAAGCAATAGTGCAGAAAGTAAATTTGTGGTTGGGGGAATGGGGATGACTATTTAAAATGTATGGAATTTTTTGAGGATATAATTAAAGTGTTCTAGAAATAGTAGTGATTGGTTGCACAGCATTGTGGATATACTAAAAGACACCGATTTGTACAAAAACAATTAAAATGGTCAATTTTATATTAGATGACTTTTTCCACAATTTAAAAATTTGCCACAAAGCTTTTTTTACTGATTCAGTTATTTGTTCTTGATTAAGCATTTCTGTTTACTGAAAGCTTTTGATCATATCAAAAGTTATGAGAAAGTTGATTTGAATAGGGTTTTTTTCACGTTTATCCAATGCTTTTACTAGGAACAACTTTTAATATCTTTAGTTTGCCATTTTCATTTATGTCACTTACTATTTACTGTTTTTTTTGTGTGAACATGAGTATTCATTTTTCTAGAATAAATGCTCCAAAGTGTAGCTGCTAAATTGTATGATAGTTCAGGTTTGTGTTTTAAGAAACTGGCAAAATATTTTCCAGAATGGTTGTACCATTTTATACTACCACCAGCAATATATTAGTGATTCAGTTTCTCCACATTCTTGCTAAAATTTTGTGTTGTTACTCAGTTTTATTTCATCCATTGTAATTGAACACTTTTCTTGTGTTTATTTTCCATTTGTATGTCTTATCAGTGAAATTTCTTTTTAAATTTTTGTACATTTTCTAATTGATGTTTTTTTTACTGGTATGTAGATGTGGATGTTGGATTTGTCTTGCAGTTATTTTTTTCTAGTTTGATAGCTCGTCTTTTTATCCTTTTAGTAGAGTCTTAAACAAAACAAGTTTTTTAATGTGGTTTAAATTTTCATTTTTTATTTGTTTATTTTTCATATTTTATTTGTTTATTTTTAATTGAATTTATAAGAGTGACATTGGTTAATAAAATTATTTAGGTTTCAAGTGTACAATTCAATGATGCATCATGTGTGTATTCTATTGTGTGTTCATCACTAAAGATAAATTTCCTTTTATCATCATGTATTTCTCTTTTTTAATGAATTGTGTTTTGATGTCAAGTTTAAGAACTCTATTTTGTGCTGAATCTTAAAGATTTATAGCATTGTTTTTCTAAATGTTTTAGAGCTTTAAATTCTACTTTTAAGTTTATGACCAATAATTTTGAGTTAATTTTTGTATAAGGTAAAATCAAGAATTTAAATCAAGAGCTTGTTTTAGTTTTGTATTTATTTGCCTATGGATGCCCAACTATTCTAAGAGACTTTTTTTAAAGGATACATTTTCTTTATTAAATTGCTTTTGCGTATTTGTCAAAAATCACTTGAGCATATTTGTGGGAGTCTGTTTTTTGGTTCTCTATTCTGTTCCATTGACGTGTGTGCCTAATTTCTGCCAATACTATAGTCTTTATTACTGTAGCTGTATATAGATCTTAAGTTTGCAAAGAATATTTACTCATTTCATTATGTAATTTTAATTGTTTTAGCTATCATAGTTCTGTTGACGTTCTGAATAAATTTTAGAATAATCTTGTCTATATCAACAAAAAATCTTGCTGGGATTTTACAGGACTTTCATTACATCTGTGTACCACTTTGGGGAAAGTTGATATTTTTCCATCCATGAATACTGTATGTTTCTCCATTTAATTGGATATTAAAAACTGTCTTTCATTAGCAGTGTACAGTTTTATTATATACAATATACATCATTATTATATATTATAACATATTATTATAATATGTAAGGGTAACCACTATTCTACTTTCTGCTTCTATGAATTTGATTATATTAAGTACTTCACATAAATAGAATCATACAGCATTTTTTCTACTGTGATTGGCTTATTTCACTTAGCATAATATCCACAGGATCTATCCATGATGTAGAATATGACAGAATTTCCTTATTTTTGTCGCTGAATAATATTTTACTCCATGTACATAACACTTTCCTTACCCATTTATCTATCCCATGAACATTTAGGTTGCTTCCATGTCTTGAATATTGTAAACAGAGCTGCAGTGAACATGGGAAAACATATATTTCATTGAGATCCTGCTTTCAATTCTTTGGGATAAATACTCAGAAGTGGGACCTCCATACTGTTTTCCATAGTGGTTGTACAATTTTACATTTCTACTCTCCATGCACAGGGCTCTAATTTTTCCACTTCCTTGCCAACAGCTATTTGCTTGATTTTATAATTGCCATTCTAACAGAATGTAAAGTGATATTTCACTGTGGTTTTGATTTTTAATTTCTTTGATGATTATTGATGTTAAGCATTTTTTCATGTAACTGTTAGCTATTTGTATGTCTTCTTGTTAAACATGGGGGAAGAAAATTATTTAAAAATTTTCTGAACTAAAAAAATTTAAAAAATTCAAGATATGGGGGAATACAGAATTACATTTGATATTTTTGAGAGTTAATGTGGGATGAAATCCAGAAAGTGGCCTGTTTAATTTGTTAACATGGAATGTACTCACAAAATTGTAAAAAGCAATTTTAAGTGATGAATGGGAGCACAGAAAGACAAATTAGAGGAAGAGTGATTTCAAGTTCAGAAAGTAAAAGGAGACAACTAGTTATTGGAGGTCTTTGAGAGAACATGACCACTGGTTGACCCAGCAATCAGAGGCTCCTCACCTGCTCTCCTCCCCTTGGAATGTACCCTCTGCCCACTGTTCCCACAGCTGAAGTTGTTTTCAAGGACACAGTCTTAAGAGAGCCATCAATGTTTTGTTGAGACCATCTGGATGTTATACAAACTGAACCCAGTTAAGGCTCTTAGTAAGCTTTAACAATTTTGGGGTGAGGGGTGTGTGGCACCTAAGTCAAGCCTCATATGTAAGTTCTTCTGTTTACTAAACATGGTACCTACCACACTGGAGTGGTCTGTCTTCTTCTTTGGTTTCTCATTACCTTCTGTATACAGAAGCTCGTTTAGGAACCAACCTTTACTTTAGAAATTTTTAGTTTAAGGTGAGCAGAGAAATAGGGTAATACATGGAAGGTATTACATATTAGGGGGTGAGTATTTTTTATAGAATTTAAAAATATAAAATAGTAAATGAAGACTAAAACAATTAAATGCAATTTGATGAGCATAATTAACTGGATGGGGGGAGACAATATGTATACTTTTATGTTGGATGAAGAGTGATAACAATAAAAATTCAGTTTACTCTATATCCTTCTATAATTGGCTTCACTAGTCAGATGTTAATATAAAAGTATTATTTACTTCAGTCTATCACTTGTTTATTAATTAAAAGAATCTTAAAAATTAGAAAGACATTTAATTTTGTTAGATTCACATTGGATATAAGATAAAACAAGTCAATTTTGATCACTTTCATGCAGTTTTATGCTGTTTCTTACATTTTATTAAAAGATCTATCTGCTTCACCTGCCAGATTTTGTCCTTTCAAAGACCCTTTTGAAAGAAACTGGATATCAAATCAGTCTGTAGTAAAATAATGTGTGTGGCCTGGTTAGGAGAGAACTATTCAGCCTAATAAGATTCTTTAAGATGCCCAGAGATTTAAAATTCATTATGTAAATCACTTCATAGGATTCTTTCTAACTTCTCTTTCAGGAAGAAGTTATTGAAAAAATGGTGTTTTTGTAGCAATTAAAAACACACAGCACATATTTTCCAGTGGGAAGTAACAACTGGCTCTCAGTCTGAAAATTATAATTACTATTAGAAAACAGAGTTATTTCCTTCCACTTTATATATTTTTAAATGAATATGGATTAAGTTTTGTTTAAGGAAACATGGGTTAACTATTAGACTCAATTTTCACAGGAGCAATGAAGCCAAAATATTCATTAAAAAGTTGATGTGCAGGCCAGGGATGCTGAGATTCTTGAGACATAGATTTAGAAATGCACCATTCAACATGTTCCATTTCTTTAGTTAAAATTGTACTTTCCTAGTGATTTTATCAGATCCTTCATCAACAAGAGCTCTTCTTTCTTCTGGAAAATAACCCTTTCATATGCTATGGGATTTGGTATTCTTAGAACCTGAAAGGATTCTTATGACATTGTCTCGTATCTGCTTGGTTTTCACACCATAGACTATCGGGTTCATAGTCGGAGGTAGGAGCGGATAAATATTGGCCACAATGATATGGCAAGATGGAGGGATTGTGTAGCTTCCAAACCGGTGGAAAAAGAAGGAGAAGAAAGCTGGAATGTAGGAGAAAACAATGGCACAGATGTGGGCAGTGCAAGTGCTGAAGGCCTTCTGCCGAGCATCTGCCGAGGAGAGACTGACCACTGCCCGGAGAATCATGGTGTAGGAGATTGTGATGCATAGGATGTCAAAGCCTCCAACCAGGAGGGCAACCATCAGACCATAGATGGCATTGGCCTTGATATTTCCACAAGATAACTTGGCTACAGACATGTGGTCACAGTAGGTATGATGTATTATATTGCCTCTGCAATAAGGAAGGCGCTTGGTGAGGAAAGTGAAGGGAATGATGAGCAACACACCTCTCAGGAAAGTAGCAAACCCAGCCTTTGCAATGATGGGATTGGTGAGGATAGTTGAGTAACGCAGAGGGTAGCAGATGGCCACATAGCGGTCAAGGGCCATGAGCATAAGAACCCCAGATTCCATTCCTGTGAAGGTATGGATGAAGAACATCTGGACTAGGCATTCTTCAAAGCCAATTTTCTTGAGATGAAACCAGAAGATGCAGAGAGCTTTAGGGATTGTACTAGAGCACATGACAAGGTCAGTTAGGGAAAGCATGGCCAAGAAGTAGTACATGGGTCTGTGCAGGGAGTCCTCAAAATGAATGAGGTAGAGGAGTCCACAATTTCCTACCATAGCCACAACATACATGGAGCAGAATGGGAAGGATATCCACATGTGCATGCTCTCCAATCCTGGAATCCCATTAAGAATAAATGAGGCTGGGTTCAGTTCTGTTTTATTCAATATTAGCATGATTAGTTAGGCTTTGTGTGGGTTTTTCTAGAGTAAGAAAACGAGAAGAGAAAATATAGTTTATGGTTAGTATCTCCCTTCATTCCCACATTTAAAAAGTTTGTAGTCTATTTTAATAATCAACCAACCATATTTTCTAGGGGCCATGGAGTAACTTTTTTGTTTATTTGTTGCTTATTTATTAATTCATCTGTTCATTCAACAAATTCATTTTGAGTAATTCAAGTTCTCATCACAGACAATTATTTTACTGCAATCTAAAAAAGAGATTCTCATCCTCATAGACATATTAAAGTGCAACTCTTTTGTGACTTCTCTAAAGAAATTCTTTTAGAATACCTTTTTAACTGTTAATAACTATATGCATCTCTCTATTGATGTGACCTTAAAGAAGTGTTCTTTGATCACCTCATCAATGACCCAACAGATATAATTATTTTTTTATTCTTGTCTTTAGTCAATGGCTGATAACTATTTTTGATTACTAAGGTACTGTTCTGTGAGTTTGGAAATATTTAATTATTTATTCTTCCCTATGGCTTGTACTCTCAAAAATCTGTAAAATTTTTTATTCAGTCTTCTCACATTTAAGACACCTCATTTTTGTCCTGTATCTCATCTATATATATTTGTAGAAATCCTTTTAAATTTCTACTGAGAAGAAACTTTCAGTAATAAGTAGAAAGCTGCTAACATTGCTTAAGATGATAATGCTATTGATGGTAACATCATTTTTTCATTCTGTTCTTTTTACCAGTCTCGCTGTTTTCTCTTCAATCATTGCCCTTTGGGATTATTGGGTGTCTGTGGCAAACATAAAAACAAACAAACAAACAAGCAAAAAAAGTAGCTTATTGTTATATTTATCAAAGGCATTGATATATTTTGCCTCAATAATGCTAGTTTCTCCAGTAATATTTATCATTTAGTAATATGCTGACATCTCCAATTTTTATTATTTTTCTCACCTGTTATCTTTAAGCTTTTGGGTTTACATTTTTATAACTTTAGCAATGAAATTTATTTTAATTGTTTCTAACAAGAGCCAATATAATATAAATGCAATTTTATATTTTTATTTCTAGACATCAAATTTATTTCTCATCCAAGAGCAAAATTAATTAATTAATAAATCTCAAATTCTGTACTTACATCAAAACTTTATTTTCAAGTTAACTAAATATTAATCTCTTTAATTCTCAGAAATATTTTTTGAGAACCTGCAATGTGACAATATGGGAAATTTGACAGTTTTGTTCTTTAAGGAACTTAGAGCTTAATGGAGAGAACAAGATGCATATAAATAATCACAGTAAATGTAACTAGAATTATGTAAAAGGGTCCTAAATGAGCACTAGACTTATTAAAGTGATGTGCATTGTTGGTAGTGGGTGTTTGAAGGAGGAATTGATTGTCAAGAAGGACTATGTTGAAGAGAAGATATTTGATACCTGTTTTGAAGGAAGACAAGTTGTAAAGGGGACACAGTTGTAAAATAAACTCTAGAGACAATTAACATGTAAAATATGGAAATCAAAACAATCAAGTTTGTTAGAATTCACTGGTGTGGATGGTGCAAGTGATAAGCCAGACATTTGACCAGAAGCAAGATCATAAAGAATCTTGTAATTATCAAATAATAAAGAAAATTTCTTGATAATAGAGAATAAATAATAAAGAATTCATCAGAATCTAGACGGTTATGAATTAACTCTATGGTGCTTAAAAACTTATTGTGCAATAAAGAAGTCAGAATCCTTTCTACCCCTCCCTCAAGAGAATATACTCTCCAATCCTCCCCAACCTTCAGAAATGAAAGTAAAAGAATGAAAGGAAAAACTTTGAGATATTATAACCTCTGCTCAACAGGTAGCAAAATAAATATTATTGGGAGATTGAGGCTGATTAGAACAGCAGATAATCATTTAACTAGCAGACTCTAAAGCAACAAGAAATTTATATAAGCTTTCTACTCACTAGAATGAAAGGAAATTTGTGAACAAGTTTCCCAAACAACTCAGTTGGCTTACATTAAACACCTTCCCAATAATCTTATAGTTACCAGAAACAGGAAATGGTATATCTAATTTTCCATAGAAACATTGTCAACTAATGTTGTGGGAATTCCACCAGTTTGGTAGAATGCCTAGATTCCAGAACTGATTTTTGTAATTCACTTAATATCTTTAAGGCTTTTTTGGCCTCTTGTTTTCTCTAAGATCAGGTCAGTACAAGAGCAGTATCTTTGTGAAATAATGGATTTAACCTCATCTTTCTAATTCCTAAAGGTATCCATATGGAAAATTTATGTAACTTCCTTAAAAACAGATTAGATATTGTTTCAAATATGGATAAAAATACAATTGCAAGAAATAAAGTCCAGAAACCTAATACTGAAACACATATTAAGCCATCTAATTTATGACAAAGGAAACATTGCAGATTGTGAGAAATAAAAGGGTATTTTCAATAATATTACTGGGTCAATGGATATATGTGGTGAGGAAAGGAATACATCTTGTTCCTTAAATCACATAATGTACAAGAACAATTTTAGAAAAATATTAGAGCTAAAGATGAAATGCAAAACATACATTCTCTTTGTTATTTGGAGTAGGTAAAGATTTAAAAACGACATAAAAAATGTTACCCATAAAAAATGACAGACTGAATTAAGTTAAAATTAAAGTATTATATATTCTTCTCAAGCTGACAACAATGTTGTCATGTTTGCAAAAATTAACATTATGAAAGCAATGCCACTAAATCAATTCTCTTCTGTGTTCTGTCAAACAAAATATTTATTGTACCTTTCATTAATAAAATTGACTATTTTAAGATCATCATCTGATAGGGAATATAGTCACACAAAGATTCTGCATCATAAAGTGACACCAAGAGAGGACAGGTCAGATTTGTCAAAAGGTAACTTGATTGGAAATAGTAAGGAGACACAGGTTGAATACATTAATTCAAGGATCTCTCCTCATGTCATTGTAATCTCAGAGTTATACTGGATGTCATAGGAGCATCTGTGTATCTAACCTTGTCTAAGGAAAAGCTTCTAAGAGGACAGGACAAATGCTCCCCCACCTGAAGTACAGTTAAGATTGTGACATTTCAAAATGGGAGGGACAATGTCTTCTCCTGTTGCTATTTCTTATTCAATGACCTTGTGATACAAGCTCATTTTAATATTCTCCCAGTCCCTTTCAAATGTAGCTACTTCCTAATCATTCTTCAAAGAAAATCTTCAGGAAGACTAAAACATGCTTTGGATGTCATAATAGTGACATCTTAAAATAAAGGAGTTATAGCCATGATGAAAGAAAAGAAATTATTTGTTCAAAGAATTGTTCTATTATATTTACCTTGTGTAGCTGTAAAAATTGATTCATATATGAAATTCCTCAGAATTCAATAAAATCACCTAGTACATATTCAATAGTATTTTGAACAAACTAATAAATAGATAAATTAGAGGATAAATGATTGAATAAATAAATAACATTTATACTTGACTTTTAGAATTATTAAATTATAATCTTAATGTTATTATTTGGAATACATTAAAGGAACTATTACAAGAAAAAAAATACAGAACATCTTCATCAAGATTAGCAAGAAATATAAATAAATAACACATTCTCATCATAAAGTAGGAAAACAAAGAAAATAGAAAAAAAAGTAGGAAAACAATGGAAAAAATAGGAAAAAGTAGAAAAAAGTAAAGAGCAAAAATAAGAATAAAAATGCATTGATTTTAGCAATAAATATAAGTTATTTAAACTTAATTTATTTAAGTTCAATAATTCTAGGCACTGCCACTGCATGAAGCTTAGAGCTCTCTCAAGCAAGACTGTTCAAGGATCCCACCACACTTTTTTCCCTTCTTCTCCTCCTGCAAGGAGCTCTGGATGAAAAAGGCAGCTTCTTTGTTTCTCCTAGTCTACTGCCCAACCTCTGGAGTTCTGACCTGTGGTTGCTCTTATGTGTAGATCCCATGCTCAGATGTGCTGGTGTGCAGGTTGAGTGTTTTTTGTTCAGTTTTAGATGCTCATCTTATTGTTGTTTCAAGGAGAGATATCTGGGGACATCTCTTACTCCATCATGTTTCTAACCAGAAAATCTCAAATTAATTTTTTAAAATTTTTGATGCAATTTAATTCAATGCAATCCTTATCAAAATACCAATGGCATTTTTCAGAGAGCTAGAGCAAATACTCCTAAAATTTATATGGAACCATAAAATACCTCAAATAGCCCTGGCAATCTTGAGAAAAAAGAACGAAGTTGGAGGTATCACATTACCTGATATCAAACTATACTACAAGTCTACAGTAATCAAAACAGCATGGTACTGGCATACACAGATCAATAGAACAGAATAGAGAGCCCAGAAATAACTCTATATCTATATGTTCACTTACTATATGACAGAGTCAAGAATATACAAGGTGGTAAAGATGTGCTGGGAAAACTGGACAGATATAGGCAAAAAAAAGAAACTGGATCACCTGCTTACACCATATATAAGACTGACTCAAAATGAATTAAAGATTTATATGTAAGACTTAAAACTATAAAACTTCTAGAAGAAAACATAGGCAGTAATTTATCTGATATTGCTAACAGTAATTTTTTTTAGACATATCTCCTTGGGCATGAGAAAGAAAAGGAAAAAAATAAACGAAAGGAACTACATCACACTAAAAAGTTTCTGTACAACAAAGGAAACCATCAACAAAACAAAAAGACAACTGATTGAATGAAAGAATGTATTCACTTATGATACATCTGATAAGAGGTTAATATCCAAAATCTATAAAGAATTCATACAATTGAACAACAACAACTAAGCAAACAATCCAACTAAAAAATATGCAGAAGACCTGAACAGATATATCTCCAAAGAGGAAATACAAGTGGCTAATAGACATATGAAAAGATGCTCAAAGTCTAATCATGAGAAAAATGCAGATTAAAACCACAGTGACGTATTACCTCACACCTATCAGAATGGCTTTCATCAATAAGAACAAGTGTTGGCGAGGATGTGGAGGAAAGGGAATCCTCATACATTGTTGGTGAGATTGCAAATGTGTATAGCCTCTATGGAAAACAGTCTGGAGGTTTCTTTAAAAATTAAAAATAGATATAGCTTTTGACCCAGCAATTGCACTTCTGGGTATTTATCCAAAGAAACAATAATTTGTAAAAATCTATGCACCCCTCTGGTCATGGCAGTACAATTTACAATAGCCAAGATATGGAAGCAACCTAAATGCCCATCAACAGATGATTGGATAAAGAAGTTATAGTTCATATATACAATGGAATATTACTCAGTCATTAAAAAAATGAAATCCTACTATTTGCAATGACATGGATGGACCTAGAGGTTATTCTACTGAGTGAAATAAGTTAGACAGAGAAAAATAAATACTATTTGATTTCTCTTATATGAAGAATCTAAGGAACAAAAAAGAACTAATCAAAAAAGACTCACAAGTATAAAAGACATTCTGGTTATGGCCAGAAGAGTGGTGGTTGGGGAACTAAGAGAATGAGAGGTGAAAGATTAAAGAAGTATAAATAGTAGATAGATGCTCACCAGGATGGGGAGCACAGCATAGGCAATGCAGTTAGCATTAATATAATGGCTAGGTGGAAAGCCAGAAGAAAGAGTAATTAGGGGGATCATTTTATAAACTATATAAATATCTAACCAATGTACTATGTACTAGAAACTAATAATAAAATATAATTTTAAGACAGGATATAGCAAAATAAAAACTACACATAAAGGTTTAAAAATGTATACATACAGACAAATGTTTTACATCAAGATACCAGTTAATTAGAGAAGATATATTAATATCAGAAAAAGATAATTCAAAGGATAATAACTTGGGTCAAGATCACTTTGGAATATTAAAATGCTTAGTGTTGTGCAATTTAAGCTAACTACTTCAAATTGTTTTATTTTCATGTTTGACAGGGCTTCTTTACAGCCCAGATCATGAAAATCAATTAAATTTACTTTCTCACTTTATTAATAGACAGTTTTAAAATGAGGACTTCTCAAATTTACACATAAATTATATTGCAGCATATTAAATTGGCTTTCTACTTTTTAATTAAGGTCAGTGATTTAGTCATAATTTAAAAATTTAACTCTGAAATTTCAACAAGTATATTCATTTCCATTTTGTATAAAAATATAAAATGTGATCTTAATAATAGTTTTTCTTAAAGACCAAAATTTCCAACAAGCTTCTGACTTTAGACTTGGTATTTCATAATATATATTTATAGTCAACATTATATTTTATAGTTTTATTACACATATGTCATTAAGATAAATATAAATTTAAAATGATACATGTGTATATAAGTAATATACATACATACATTATTAGTTATAATAAAAAGATTTATAATTTTTTTAATAATGTCTAATAATTTAATGTAAACTAGTCAATAGAATCACTGTTATTTTCTCTCTCATCTCACTTAATTAATTGAATATTCTTTCTTAACTGTCATGTTCAATATCTGCTTTGGTCTATAGATTGTATTATACATAACAGGCCCCATGTAATATTGCAGTTTTAAAAAGTGTTATATCAAGAGTTTATAATATTAGCTCAATATTGTACTGATTTCTGCACATAAAGAGTAGCTACTTGGGTTGGGAAAAAAAATACTATGTTATCCAAAATGTTGTCTTAGTTCTATTGAATTTAACTATATATCCATGTATAAGAAGATAAAGAAATTAAGGTAAACATAAGTACTACTAAATTGAAAATATTTATCTGGGACTATATATGCACTTTCTGAAAGATATATTCTTTTTTAAAAAAAATACTAAAATAACATTCTGTTTATACTCCTCGATTTCCTCTTTACAGGGATAACATTAGTCACTAAAACTGGCTTTATGCTTACAATAATTTAGGTTCCATTTTCAATATGTTTGCAAAGCTCTCCAAAACCTAAGTTAAAGGTACAAATATTAACTACAAATTTAAACATTTTTCTTTTTCAAAACAAATTTAAAATAATTTTGATACATCAGAATTTAATTTTCTTCAAGGAATGTAACTTATACTATGCTGTCATGTAGACAGGGTTACTGAAATAGTAATATTAAGATATGACTATTGTCACTTAAATAAAATACAACTTGTTATCATTTTCTGTCTACCCTCATTCTTATACCCTATAAGTATAAGAACTATTAAATTATTAAACTGTCTATGATCCTTTAGAACCATGTTCTTTTTTTCAGGTGAGTGTTGTTCGCTCCATGTAGGTTTTGCCACTCTAAATCAATAAAACAAAGGCATAGCTCATTCTCCCTAGTAAATAAGCAAGGAAAAGTAGACTATGATTTTGAGAAATAAGGGAAAGTGTCACAGGAGTAATCTGACCATTGGTCTAATAATCAAAAATTATTTTATAACTATTCTTCCATTTCCTCTTATCATGGGAGTGATTCACCCATGACTTCTGCCATGACTAAAATACGGATTCCTGTTTGGATAGAGATGTAACATAAATAATCATAAAATGACGTTATATTTAATTGTCGTATTTTGGAAAACATATTTTCCAAGAACAGCCAATCTCACATAATATGCCTGTCTTCAAATTGTGTGGATAAAATTAAAGATTTATTTCTGGAAAAATAGTAAGCAATCAGTATATATTTAAAACCTCTTTCTATTTGATCTGATTGCCAATAAACAAACAAACAAACAAATCTTGTCACTAACCTCTCTTCTATATGCTTTAAATACCTTAGTTTCTGGATAGCAAAACAGTGAGCTGGACACAAACTGGTTCAGGGTCTTAGTAAAAAAAAAAAAAATCACAAATGTAGAATAAATGTACATGTGAAGCTGCCATGTACATGAACTGAGCTTTTAAAGGAAGAAGTGTGTTATGTGTCCCAAGGGGATATTTGAGTGTCAGAGAGAGAGGTGTTGGTGTGAGGATCAAGCTAATCTCTAAGGGAAGAAGAAAAAGAGCAAGAAATATCTATTTTTAGTGTCCAAATAATGTTACGTAAATAAGTAAATATTGTGTGCATGTGTTAGAATGTGTATGTGGGAAGATAGAGAATAAAATGAAGACAAATTTGTTTTAAATCAAACTTGGATTTAATATTTATTACAAGTTTTCTTTTTTCTCACTGCCCCGTGGAAAAATAGATCAAAAGCACTTTAGAAATTTCTTTTATTTACAAACTCATTTGTTTTTTAACGTCTTTTAAAAAATGTATTGTTTCATCTCGTCATTTAATTAACATTTACTGAGAACTTTCTACTCTCCAAAGTAAACTAGGAAATGCATAAATATGGCCTTGGTTTGAAAAGCTTACTTTCAAGGAAAAAAAATAAATATTATGATGGTCTGGAAAAAAAAATCATCAAAAATTTAAGCTAATTGCTTACATATTAGGTTAGATTAGATCAATGTAAAAATCTTGAAATAACAATCATGATAATAGCAATATATGTGCCACAGCTTCTTTAGTCAATCATTTATTGTAGGATACTTCCTTTGCTTCCATGTCCTGGCCACTGTGAATAATGTTATGAATATCGGTGTGCAAATATCTTTTAAGATATGGGTTTTCAAGTTTAGGGGGTAAATACCTAGTAGAGGGATTGTTAGATCATATGGCAGATCAATTCTTAGTTTTTTGAGGAACCTTTATACTGTTTTCCATAGTGGCTGTACCAATTTGCAGTCCCACCAGCAGTGCATGAGGGTTCCTTTTTCTCTGCATTTTCTCCAACATTTGTCATTACTTGTCCTCTTGATTATAGCTATTCTGAGAGGTGTGAGATGTTATCTTATTGTGATTTTAATTTGTATTTCCCTAATAGCTAGTGATACTGAGCATTTTTTCATATGTTTGTAGGCCATTTACATGTCCTCTAGGGGGAAGTGTCTGTTCAGGTCCTCTGTCCATTTTTTGATTGGATCATTTGGTTTTTTGTTGTTGTTATTGAGTCATATGACTTCTTTGTATATTTTGTATAGTAGGCCCTTATCAGAGGTGTTGCTTGCATTGAGATGGTTGTCTCTTTACCTTGACGATTTCTTTTGCTGAGCAGAAGCTTTTTAGTTTGATGTAGTCCCATTCATTTATTTTAGCTTTTACTTCCCTTGACTTTTTTCTCAGGATGGCTTTGGCAATTCAGGATCTTTTGTGCTACCATACAAATCTGATAATTTTTTGTTCTATTTCTTGAAACTATGCCAATGGGATTTTGATGGGGATTGTATTAAATCTCTATAATGCTTTAGGTATTATAGTCATTTTAACTATATTGATTCTTCCCATCCAAGAACACAAAATATCTCTCCATTTCTTTGTATCTTCTTCAATTTCTTTTAATAGGACTTTATAGTTTTCATTATATAGATCTTTTACATGTTTCGTTAGATTTATTCCTAGGTCTTTTATTCTTTTTGTTGCAATTGTGAAATGAATTATTTTTTTCCACTTTTTTTCTGACACTTTGTTATTAGAGTATAGGAATGCTATAGATTTTTTAACATTGATTTTGTGCCCAGAAAATTTACTGTATTGGCTTATTGTTTCTAGTAGTGTTCTTGTGGAGTCTTTAGGGTTTTCTATATAGAGAATCATGTCATTCGCAAATAGTGACAGTTTGACTTCTTTGTTTCCTATTTGAATGCTTTTTATATCTCTCTTGTCTGATTGCACTTGCGAGGACCTCTAATGTTATATAAAAAACAGTGGCGATAGTGGATAGCCTTGTCTCACTCCTGATCTTAGAGGGAAGGTTTTTAGATTTTCACCAATAAGTATAATGTTGGCTGAGGGCTTGTCATATATAGCCTTTATTATGTTAAGATATTTTCCTTCTATACCGATTTTGTTAAGTGTTTTGATCATAAATGGATGCTGTATGTTGTCGAAGGCTTTTTGTGCATCTATTGATATGATAATTTGATTCATATTTTTAATTTGTTTATGTGGTATATCACATTAATCGATTTGCATATGTTGAACCAACCCTGTGCCTCTGGGATGAAGCCCACTTGATTGTGGTGTATAATCTTTTTAGTATGTTGCTGTAGTCAGTTCGCTAGTATCTTATTTAGAATTTTTGCATCGGTGTTCATGAGAGATACTGGTCTGTAGTTTTCTTTCTTTCTTTCCTTTTTTCTTTTTTTCTTTCTTTCCTTTTTTTGTTATCTTTACTAGGTTTTAGTATTAGAGTAATATTGGTCTCATAAAATGAGTTGGGAAGTTTTGCCTCCTCTTTGATTTTTTGGAAGAGTTTGAGAATAGATATTAAATCTCCTTTGAATGTTTGATAGAATTCCCTGGTGAAGCCAACTGGTCCTGGACTTTTTCTTTTTGGTAGGTTTTTGATGATTGTTTCAATTTCCATACTGCTGATCACTCTATTTAGATTTTCCAGATCTTCTTGATTCAGTCTAGGAAGATTGTATTTTTCTAAGGACTGGTCCATTTCTTCAAGGTTACTAAATTTGGTGTTATAGACTTTTTTATAGTATTTTTGTATGATTCTTTGTATCTCTGCTATGTCAGTTTGTTGCATTTATTTTTTCTATTGTTTTTTTTGTTTTGTTTTCAATTTTATTTATTTCTGCTCTAATTTTGATTATTTCTTTCCTTTGCTGACTTTAGGCCTCATTTGTTCTTTTTCTAGTTTTTTAAGATGAAGCATTAGGTTGTTCATTTGGGCTCGTTCTTGTTTTTAGAGCTAGGCCTGTAATGATATAAAGATTCCTCTTATGACCGCTTTTGCCGTGTCCCAAAAGTTTTGATATGTTGTACTATCATTATCATTTGTTTCTACGTATCTCTTGATCTCTGTTTTTATTTCTCTTATGACCCAGTTATTCTTCAGTAGCATGTTGTTTAATCTCCATGTATTTGTGGTTCTTCAGAATTCCTTTTTGCAATTGATCTCTAGTTTAAAAGCATTATGATCAGAGAATATGGGTGTAAAGATTAAATCCTCTTCTATTTGTTAAGGCTATCTCTGTGTCCCATCCTTGAGAATGTATAAGCAGCTGTTGGGGATTAAGACTCTGTGTGTGTCAATTATGTCCAGTTGGTCTAATGTGACATTTAAGGATGTTATTTCCTTATTGATTTTCTGTTTGAATGATCTGTCCATATCCGACAGTGGGGTGTTTATGTCCCTGACTATAATAGTGTTTTGGTCTATTTCACCATTTAGTTCTATTAGGAATTACTTTACATATTTCGGGTCTCCCTGATTGGGAGCATAGATATTAATATGTGTTACGTCTTCTTGGTTCATGGTTCCCTTTATCATTATGAAGTGTCTGTCAGTATCTGTTTTTACCCTTTTTATTTTGCAGTCTACTTTGTCTGATATTAGTACCATTACTCCCGGTTTTCTCTGAATGCCATTTGCTTGATATATCATTTTTCACTCTTTCACTTTAAGTCTACATTTGTCTTTGGAGCTGTGATGTGTCTACTGGTGGCAGCATATGGTTGGGTTTTGTTTTTTGAACCATTCTGTAATTCTGTACCTTTTTATTGATGAGTCAGTCCATTAACATTTAGGGTGATTATTGAAATATGAGGTCTTCTTATAGCCATTTTATCTTTTGCTTTCTGGTAACTTGGTGTTTTCATTGCTTTCTTGTCCTTGTATTTGTTTTCTTTATTTTGGTTGGCTTTTGTGGGTTTTGTGTTTGGTCCTTTTTTTTTATGTTATGTACTTTGGTTCTGATCATTGGTGTGTGGTTACTATTATGAATAGGCAAAAGATTGTAATATATATATACAGTCGCCCATTTTCTTCTGCGTGTGCCTTATCTCCATTCCCCTTAGCGAATTTGGATCTTTGAGTCCTCCCTTTTATAGTCATTATTGTCTCAATTTGTCCTTATGTATGCTAAACATTCATTACTACCTTGCTATACTACTTCTCTTCTTATTATTTAAGCTTATAATGCTCTGTTCTTAGTATGGTTGTACTCCTCTGCTTCTGTTTGACTGATAGCTACCTTACTCTTAATTATGTATTTTTTTCTTTTTGTCATTTTGTTTTATGTGAGCTGACCCTCTTCAGTATTTCCTGTAGTGCATGACTCATAGTGGAGAATTCACTGAATTTTTGTATGTCTGGAAAGGTCTTAATATCTCCTTCATATCTAAAGGAGAGTTTAACTGGATACATTATTTTTGACTAGTAGTTCCTTTCATTTAATATTTTAAATATTTCATTCCACTCTTCTCTGGCTTGTAAGGTATGTGCTGAGAAGTCCAATGATAATCTCATAAGTTTTTCTTTATAAGTTACCATTTTTTTTAACCCTGACTACCCTGAGAATTCTGCCTTTGTCATTGTTTTATGATAATTTAATACAACGTGTCTTGGTAAAGGCCTTTTTGGGTTGAGATAATTGGGCATTCTGTTTACTTCTTGAATTCTGAGCTCCAGCTCATTTTGTAGATTTGGGAAATTCTCCTCCACTGCTTCTCTGAAAATGCTTTCCAGTCCCTGCTCCTCTTCCTCACCTTTAATAATGCACATTATCTTATGTTTCCTTTCCTGATGTCATTAGCAAGTTCTCGTGTTTCTCTTTTATTATTTTTTATTCTTTAGTTTCTTTCTTCTTTCTTCTGATTCATTTCTAGTTTTCTGTCTTCGATATCACTGATTCTTTCCTTCATTTGGTCTACTCTATTTCCTAAGCTTGCTATTTCATTTTTCAACTTGTGTAGTTTTTTTTTTTTATCTCCAGAAAATCTATTCTGTTCCTTTTGAGGGTTTTAATCTCCTTACTACTTACCTAGCTGTTTTTGCAATTTCTGAAATTGTTGATACTACTCATTTTGGAACTCACTGAGTTTTTTCAGAAGTACCATCCTGAAGTCTCTGTCACTTAAGTCACATATTTCTATGTCTGTAAATTTATATTTAAGATATTTTTCTCTTTCTTTCTGAGATGTCTTGTCACCTTGGTTTTCATAGTGTTTAATGAACTTTTTTCTCTGCCTGGGCATTAATGGAAGTGTATTCTGTCATTTTTCCAGATTTATTATATAAAGGTCTCTTTTTAGCCTGCTTCAGAGAGGTGTTTTTGTTTTGGTTTCCAGTAGGTGGCATCTAAGCCTCTTCAATCTCTGCTTTATATAAAGCCTAAATTATGCCTTTTTATTTTCTTATAGATATTTAATCATGCTTGCTACTCTCAGTCTCAGTTCCTGTCAGTGTTAGCAACTGTTTGGGTAGTGTTTGCTCTGATTCCTCCAGGGATCCCTGGTGATGGTCTCAGAGGATTTGGGGGAAGGGGTTCTCTGGGTTCAAAGTTGGAGGCTGTGGCTCATTCTTGGTTTTGCAATCATGGCTGGTAAAAATAAACTTGTTTCTCTGTTGTCCCGTTTCTCTGCTTTCTGTCCTGATTAAAGGACTCTGCTGCTGGCTGTGTGGAACTCACAACTCACAACAGGCAGGGCTATTCAGGGATGTTGCTGCATCATCACACCTCCCCCCCACTCCTACATGGAACTCTAGCAGTGAGAGAGGCAGCTTCTTTATTTCTCCCAGTCCACTCCTCAACACCCAGAGTTCTGGCCTGTGGTAACTCTTATGCGCAAATTCCATGTTCAGATGTGCTGTTGTGCAGTTTGGGTGTTTTTTGTTGAGTTTTAGATGTTCAGCTTATTGTTGTTTCAAGGGGAGAGATCTGGGAATGTCTCTCACTCTGCCATGTTTCTCCAAACCTCCTCCTTTTTTATTCCTGATTTTATTTGAATCTTCTTTTTTTCTTCCTAGTTTTGTTAAAGATTTGCCAATTTTTTTAATCTTTTCAAAAAAAAAGGTCTTAATTTTGTTGATCTCTTCTGTTGTTTTTACGGTCTCCATTTCTTTCATTTCTGCTTTTCATCTATTTCCTTTCTCTGTTAACCCTGGGCTTATTTTTTTCTCCTATGTCCTTGAGGTAAAAAAAAGTTGTTTTATTTGAGGGCTTTCTTTGTTTCCGAATATGTGTATATATATATGTATATATATATATATATATATATATATATATATATATATATATATATATATTTTAAGCCCTTTTACCTTTATCTACCTCTCTCCCTTCCCTTTGATATTCATTAAACTCTTGTCTGTGTTTCTTAGTGTTTGTTTGTTTGCCTTGTTCATTTATTGCTTTTAATTTTACAACCTATATATGAGTGTAATCATATATTTTAAATTGATAATCTTTCGTATTCTCAACCAACTTTGAATCATAGAATAAATCCTACTTGGTCATATTATTATAATTCAACCATCAGCATGAACACATATACACACATACATGCATGCTCATGTAGATTTTTAGGTAACTGATTCAATTTCATGATGGGTGTATTACTGTGATGACTGTATTTCTTCTTAGAGCACTTGTGGTGTTTTTAATCATCTACATTTTTAAATTTATTGGGATGAAATGTTCTTAACATCTTTATATTGTCTATTTTAGTAACTGTTTTATTTTCATTTGAAAAATAAAAACAGTACTTTAAAGTTGCTTATTGTGTTCAGATCTTCTATAGCCATTTTGATTTTTCTAACTACTTGTTATGCTACTGAGAGGATGTTTTAAAACATCAAGCTATGATTTCACTGTGAATTTGTTGATTTCCTATTCTAGTTCTATCAGTTTATTTTGTGTGTATCTATAAGAATACTAAGCACATGCAAATATAGTTATTTTTATTTTACTGTTGAATTGCTACTATAATCATTATGAAGTGTTGCATTTTATTATATATTAAGAGTATATACTCTTGATATATACTGTGTTAAAATCTACTTTGTCTGTTATAGTCATGTAAGCTTTTTCATGATATTATAAATATATACATATATATTTTAAAATTCATGTAGTTTTTATTGCAGATATGTTCTTATCTTTCATTTCACTTTCTTTCAATTGGATTTCTTAGTCAACATACATTAATGAAATTACTGACAGAATTTTTTTTAAGTTTACCATTTTCTCATTGTTTATTATTGCTATATATCTCATATGTTTAGACTTTACAAGATGTCATTTCCCCTATTTTAAAGAGTAAATTTTTTTTTATAATTACTCCCATTTTTCTTCCTGGTGGTTTCATTAATTTCTGCAGTTCTATGCTTTCATCAGTAATTGTTATTCTATATTCTGAATAACATACTTTAGTATTTGTTCTCAGCTTTGGTTTATATGAATAAGTATTTCATTTATCTTCTTTTATAAAGATTTTTGTTGAATTAGAATTCTAAGTATGAAGTATTTTTTTCAGTACTTCAAAAAGTATCATTTTATTGTCTTCTGACTGCTATATTTTCTATTAAATATTGACTGCCAGTTTAAAGGCTGCTTTATTAAAGGCTATTTGTGGGGATTCTGACTCCAAAAACCCACTCCTTTGTGTATATTTTGAGTAAAATATCCCCAGTTTCATAAGTGTGTGCATCTATATGTATGTATACATGTGAGCAAAGATGTCTACTGTAGTATTATTTGTGGTGACAGGCTGAAGAGCTTTAGATATTTATAACCAGGGAATGATTAAGATAATGTTGGTTGCATGCTAGGAAAATCTATAATAATCAGAAGCAAGAATTGAATATAGATAATAATATACATTTAAATTAATTGAGTTAAAAGTAAGCAATAAAATATTTTAGATCAATAAAATAGTTGTTAGTTTCTAAAAATAAACATTCAGTAAATAACTTTATATTCACATATGTAACACAGAGAATGTCAATGGGTAATAGGCCCAAGATTGGGAATGAAATAAGGAAATAAAAGTAAAAACTAAAAACAAAACAAGAAAAAGACCTAGAATTGACATAATTAGTGTGCTATTAGTAAAAATGCAAGTTTATTTCACCTTGAACTTGCACCTGAAGTTGAGCAAATTTATTAATGAATTCATCAACTAGGGAGTCATTAGCATACAATGATATTTATGGCCATTTATACTGGATGCTTAAGGGAATGAGTACAAAATGGGAGAAGAGTTGACTCCATGGATATGTTCGTATGAAGAAATCAAGAGGAAAAAGAAAAACAAATGGGACTATAGGAAGTTTTCCATGAGAATGAAGAACAACATGGAATGTGTAGTGTGTTCCAGAGGTCAAGAAAAGTGACTAGACAAAGGAAATAATCAATTGTATTCAATATTGTTGAAAAGTAGAATAAGATGTGTATAGAAGTGGGCTTATTGAATTTAGTAACAGGAAAGTCATTTATAAAATTCACAAAATCTATTTTAGTGAGATGATGATTTTAAAAATGTTCTGGAGAAAGCCAGAGAAAGTAAAAGTTATTTTGGGGTGAGTATGTAGAGAGAATAAATATTAGCTCTCTTTTTGCTCTCAAGATGAATAGAGAAATAAAATATGCAAGGAAGGTGATTTTTGTACTAAAAATTTTTTTTGTGCCTTTACAAAATAAAAAGTAACAGAAAATGAATCAAAAAATAAAAATTAATGAGCATAAATTAACAGCATCACAATAAAGTAATGTGGATTTTTGGAAGTTAGGCCACAAGAATTGACTACAATTTGCTTTATGGTATCTGTGATAACACTATACAACTACTATTATTCATACTCTCTCTGTGTTGATTTAGAAAGACCTTGAATATCAGAAAATGTGCAAGAATTTCCTTCGCTTCATTCTCAACGCAAAAGAAAAAAGTAACCATTGCTTCCCAAATTCATATAAATACATTATAATAATATTTCATAACTTTCATTAATAGTCCTACTTCTCCCTCCAAGCTGTGAATTCTTTGAAAGCTATTTTGAATAAAAGAGACAATTTATTAGTTTGGAAGGAAGCAATTATGTGAAAGGTTCCTTCTAGAAGAGATCTGGTCAATACTAAGTCACCATATTTCTCATAAGACACATAGAGGTGTATACCTCATTATACTAATTAGGGTATACTTTTAGTTTTCTCTTTAAGGGGTTGAGAAAACAGAGGACTTTTGAGAGTAATGAAAACATACAGTACATTTTTTTTCCTAGAGTTAAATCACAGGTATCAAACTGGAAATTCCATTCACAATTATAAAATAGAGCAATTTAGTTCATCTGGCCCAGATAATTAGTTTCACTAGATTCAATTTTCTGGATAATTGTTCTAGTTTTCTATAGTATTTTTCTTTCTGATACGATTGAGATCTGAATTATACAGAGTACCTGAAGGTGAAAAACTCATGATGTGGCATAAAAATGATTTTGGAATTCTGTAAAAACTTGAATGCAGGAGGACTACTCATCACACTCACTTGGCAAGGTCAGATACCTATTCTTTAAACAGAGAGAAGCATTCTTCTCTTTCCCATCCTACACCAGGCAAATGTTCCTTTCATATGTTATGGGATTTCATGTCCTTATAACCTAAAAAATTCTTATGACACAGTCTCATATCTGCTTGGTTTTCATCCCATATACAACAGGATTCATAGTAGGAGATAGAAGCAAATAAATAGCCACAATGATATGGCAAGATAAAGGGATCATTTGGCCCCAAAGCAGTGGGAAAAGAGGGATGGGAAAGCTGGAATGTAAGAGAAAACAATGGCACAGATGTGGGCAGTGCAAGTGCTGAAGGCCTTCTGCCGAGCATCTGCCGAGGAGAGACTGACCACTGCCCGGAGAATCATGGTGTAGGAGATTGTGATGCATAGGATGTCAAAGCCTCCAACCAGGAGGGCAACCATCAGACCATAGATGGCATTGGCCTTGATATTTTCACAAGATAACTTGGCTACAGACATGTGGTCACAGTAGGTATGATGTATTATATTGCCTCTGCGATAAGGAAGGCGCTTGGTGAGGAAAGTGAAGGGAATGATGAACAACACACCTCTCAGGAAAGTAGCAAACCCAGCCTTTGCAATGATGGGATTGGTGAGGATAGTTGAGTAATGCAAAAGGTAGCAGATGGCCACATAACGGTCCAGGGCCATAAGCATCCCAGACTCCATTCCTATAAAGGTATGGACAAGGAACATCTGTACTAGACAGCCATCAAAGCTGATTCCTTGATACAGAACCAGAATATGCAGAGAGCTTTAGGAATCGTACTAGAGCATATGACAAGATCAGTTAGAGAAAGCATGGCTGAGAAGTAGCACATGAGCCTGTACAGGGAGTCCTCACAGTGGATGAGATTGAGTAGTCCACAATTTCCTACCACAGTCACAACATATATGGAGCATAATGGGAAGAAAATTCAGAAGTGCATGTCCTCCAGTCCTGGGATCCCATTAAGAATGAATAAGGCTGGTGTCACTTCTGTTTGGTTTGTCATTAGCCATAATCAAGCCAGTATGGTGAGTAATCATCTTACAGCATCTGTGGGTCCTCCTAGACAGAGACATGAGAAGAAAACATTTTGGTCATTGTCACTGTCTTGATTTCTTTGTCTTTTTTTTACCCAAAGTATATTTCTAGAGCCAAACAATTCATTTTTCTGATTCAAGTTAAGATGAGCATAAACATTTTTTAAACCAAGTGGATTTATTTTATATATATTATATTTTTCATTCACTCATTTATCAATGTATACTTTTTAGAGCCTAATATTTGTCTAGTTATTTAATAGACAAATAGTATCCATTTATAAAGGATGAAGTTTTTGTTCTTATTTTTCTGAATCTATTTTTCTTTAGACATTATTTAAATATTAATAACTATGCACATAGTACAGGCAGAAAAAATCAGTGAGAAAAATCATAAAACTTTAAATCATATTTTTGAGAAAAAAATATTGTGATGTCTCTTACATGTGGACATAAAGAGGCTGGAAATGGGGTTAGATATTGGGCAGGGGCTAGATCATGAAGTACTTTATCCATCTCTGAATAGCAGGATTCTCCTAAGGAGATGGTCAGCCTGAGGGACATATTTTAGCTACCTGTTTCTCATATGGTACAGGAGTCAGAATACTTTAAAAATTCTTGAAATGCAGGTTAATTACTATAATTTGGAAAACACAAAGGGACCTCTAAGAACAAAACCAGAACATAAATGTGTAAATCATGGGGGAAAAAGAAGCAAAACATTCCCATGATAAAACAGAGAAAGCAAAGGGTTCCTAAAGAAATCAACAGACTATTAAGGTAACAAAAGTCAGATCAAATATATTGGTTTGGACTATTAGGGTAAATTATTTAAACTTTCTTATATAACTAAACATAAATCTGTTAATTTTGTAAAAATGTACATAGGCAGTACAGAGGACCACATGATAAAGAAAACCAAATGTGCACATAAAATAATGTATACTTGTCAGAAAAAATACACGTGAAATTTGGAACAGATATATTGATTTCAGATAAAGTAGAAATCAAAGCAAGAAAAAATGGGAAAGGATACTTTTTTTAAAAGAAATTCTAAGTAAAAGTCATAGAATACAATTAAAGTTCGTTGTTTTAATCATGATACCTTGGCTCCATTTTTGATGAAATATCCAGAACCCAAATCATGGGAAGTCCAGAAATCCTTTCATTAATTTATTAGTATACAGTAGGTATTAACATGAGACTTTTCAAATTAACATTTAAATTTTTAAAAAGCTCCAATTTTCAGTTTAATGTCACTGATTCAGTTTTAAGTTAACATTTCTGTTTTGTCATTAATCTGAATTTTAGAAAAACAGTCAAAATATGGTACTTTCAATGACATAAACACTGTTTTCTGTAGGACCAATATTGTAGTCCTTAGTTTATCAGTGTTTTAAATATACTTACAAATCTGTTTACAAATAGACTGATAAAATTAAATACCTCAAAGAACTGTCACATTATCACTTATAAAAATATAAATTTAAATACATATAACACAATTTACTACAATATTGGGAAGATAAACCTGAGAGGTAATATTTTAAAATATCTTCTGAAACATTTGTACTATTATTCTCATTTAAAAAAAAATTTAAGTCTGTAAACTCTTACCTTTTATGATTTCCTGTCTGGATCTCCCTGTTTCTCTAAAGATTTATCCACTTCTCCACCTTTTTTTTTTTTTTTTAATTTAAGCCAATCTTGACAATTCTGAACAATGCTTAATTCTAAGTCTTAATATTTCCCCTATAATAACTGCTATAAAATAATCTCTGTATGCTATCATTTTTATAAGGATAATGTTAATCATTTAGAAATGCTTTATTACAATAAGTTTCAGGTCCTATACAAGTTCAATAAATTTGCTAAAGATCCAGCTAGTGGTACAAATTTAACCCCAAAGTGAGATAGTTAATGATAAATTAAATCTGTTATTTTAAATAAAATTTAATTTTTTTCCCAACAGTTTTCCAACAAACTTTTAAAGAGACAATATTTATTACTTACAGGTCCCAGAAATTACATGCACAATTGGAGCTACATAGTGAGGCCTGTGTGTGTGTGTGTGTGTGTGTGTGTGTGTGTGTGTGTGTGTGTGTATGTGTGCACGTGTAAGAGAGAGAGAGTGAGAGCAGGCCTTTTTTGGGTCAAGGATAAAGGCCTAGGGTTTGATGGTCACTTTGTAAATCTAAAACATGAGTGTACCATTGTAACAACTGGAGAATCATTACCCCCCCATGACATATGGGAGATAATAGACACCTCGGGGATGCAAATGACCAGTCATTGACAGCAAGGAGGATCCTGTGTAGAAGCATAGCACCATATTCTTTATAAAGAATTCTTCCTGTGATGTGGGGGATACTTGGCTTGTAACGCATAATTTGTGACAATTCTTAGCCTTTTCTAAGTTTTAGCAGGTAATGACATAGTTTTTCAAGTGTTCTCCCTTTTTTGGAGATAAAATATCAAAACATTGGAAATACTGTTAATTTTAAATAAACCAGGCCCCAAATATTATGGGTTAAATAAACAAACAAATAAATGGGAATTTAAAGTACAGGAAGAGAAAAAAAAGGTGCCTAAAAGGTCAGTTACTGAAATCAACCAAGAGCTCTAAAATAAAGGAGCCTGAGGAATTGGGGAAGGGGGCCCCATGTAGGGGTTAGCCTGGCTCTTTATCTAGTCATTGCTGGCAATGTGTTTATTCAAGATCGCCCTTTTTGAAATAGATGCCTCTATGAAGTGGACTCCTCAGCCATCAAAGCTTAAGCCATGCACTTGCATTACAAACATGTGCATGTATGTATGCATGCATGTATGTATAGATGAATATGTGTGTGCACATATATAGATATATAAATGTTGTGTGTAGATAAATAGCTGGATATAGATTAGAAATTAGATATTTTAAAAGAAACTGATATACTGCAGGGTTTTGTTCCTTTTCTTATGAAGTTTTGCAAAGACCCTGGAAGAACCAAGTCTAATACATTTAAAATGATTGTGTCAATGATTTATTCATGCAATCATTCATTAAAGTACTTTTTTAAAATTACCTCTTAAAAGATAATTACTTGTTCCTCTAGTGAAGTAACATTTATCAGTGTGTCTTTTAAATATACTAATATGAGTTTATGTCCAAGTAGATGCTTTAATAGAAGTGAAATAATATCTCATAACACATATATTGCTGTTTTTACAATTAAGAGTATACACCTAGCACATTAAATTTTCTTCCAAAGGAGGATTTTAAAGACTGTATAAATATTTATTAAACAGATGAATAGAATTTATTTAAATGTTTCTATCTTTTGATATCCGGGGATTCTTTTATTTAATAAAATGCTACAATAAATGTATCTGTTCATGAATCAAGGTTGCACTCTGTTCTTATTATTTATTTAAAACAAATTCCTAGTAGTGTATAAGAGTTCCATTCTATCATACCAAAAACAAGTTTATCTTTAAAAAGCCCATACTAATTTTATTGAGGAAACTGATATTTTAATGACATTTAAATTTAAAGTTGCTTAATAATTAAAGATATTGACTTCATTTTTTAATTTCTAGTCTTATTGCACTCAGATATGAAATACTATTATTCTTCCTTTAGGGACCTCAGTGAGATTTTTGTTTTGTTTTGTTTTGTTTTGTTTTTGATTTAATAATTTTTTGAGAACAGGAAGGAAAACATTATAGATCTAAAAGAAAAATTAAGGTTATGTAGTGTCACAGAAGTGGCAGCTGATAAATATCAGAGAAGTAGATATGGCCAATAATACAACATGTTGTAAGGAAATCCAATTTTAAAAGTTGACTGGTGGCTTTGACAACAGACATTCCACTTGAAACTTCAACTTATCGTTGAACCCAGATTATAATGTAGTGAAGGAATAGGGATCAGGTAAGAAAAGTAGAAATAATTAGTTCCACAGTTATTTTCTAGAAATTTGCATAGGAAAGAAATGTCACTAAGGTCAAGGAAAAGTTTGCTATTGGGTAAAAACGCCACTAAATCCAGACAGGTTGTGAACACAATAAATAGAAGTGAGTGACAGTCTGAGCTTCCAAGAGCATATTTTGAGAACCTTGTGTGATCAGAAAAAAGAATCAGTAATAAATGCATACAGTAATAAGGGAGAAATAAAGTCTGTAGATGTTCATTTGAGGGTTAGAACTTAAGAGAGTTTATTTCCAATCATTTTATGTTTCTTTATGGAATAAACATTAATGGAATTTGGCAACCACAAGGGGCAAGAGGTATATAAGAAGACAGAAAGAAATCTAACTATGGGAGGTGAACACACAGTGTAAATATATATATATGCCTAACTGTTAAAATGTACAGCTGAAACTTATTGGATTTTGTTAACCAATGTCATGATAAAATACATACATACATATATACATACATACATACATACATACATACATACATACATACATACATACTTATTGCAAACCATGCAGGGTAAAAGCATAGCCATGTAGCAATAACATCTCAGTTAAAATCTGAAATTATAAACAAATAGAACTTGTAATCTGCATGTCTGTATTTTTCTTCAGAAGTGCTCCACATGCTGAGTATAGGAACACATGACACAGAGTACAGAGTTGTTTCAGAGTTAGGGTTGTAGGATTTGTGTGCTAGGAAGATGGACAATTTGAAACATAAAAATAAAAATTTAATTTATAAACTATGGTGTTTAGAATTATATAAAATTATTAAAAATCTGTTTAAAATATCTCAATTTGAGGATTCAAATACAAAATTAATTGAAACCAGTACCAGTCTGTACACTGTCAATCTTAATATAGAACACTATAATAATTATTTTTTCTTTGAAAAATAAACAGTGTCCTGCACACGTTATTAAATTCTAATATTTGCAAACTGTTCATCTCCACCTATGTGAAATAGCACAATCAAAACATTCATATTTCTAAGAATGGAAGCTTTAAAAATCTGGTGCTTAGTTTTCTGTTCTCAGGAATGACATCTTCTATAGTGGGAGAGTCTGAATTTCCAGCAGAGGGTTTTATACTCACTCCACCTAACAGTGTTGGATGGCACACTGAAAGGATGAAAAGCAGACAGTGTGTATGTCCAAAAAGTTAAAAATTGAAAGTGCTTATTTGTTAATGTATTAGGCCAATTGTCTAAAGTTATTCTTTTTTGGAAAACAGAAAGCTTAGTATTTATAATAACTGTTTTCCAATCTTAGTTTCACAGATACAATTAAGAACGTTCCACTACATGAGATAAACTAAAATTGAGGGACTCAGATCTATTTGGCTCCCTTTTCCTTATAAATAGAAAAGGGAATGGCAAAGTCTTCCTACTCTGATTGGTTGGGTTAAGTGACTGTCCTTTATAGGTTCAGGAGCTAGGAGTCAATGACTTCTGGAAGCCTTTCCCCCCCTACCCTCCCCCATTGTACAAATGTGTTAGAATATTTGGAAATTGCTTGTCAGGTGGTTTATCCAGGTCACTTGAACTGAGGTTGGCTCCCCAGATGATAGAGACAAAAATATATCCATGGGATGACTATCCCAAGGTAGAAATGAATAGTTATTTTTTACTTTTCCTGTGACCTCATCCATAGAGGTCTTATTGTTCTGTACCAAAGAATTCTAGTTTTCAAGCTCTTGCTCTGTCACTAGCTATTATTATGGAGTTTGCTGAGTCATTCCTCTTTTTGGCTTCAACAGTTGATGGAGAACTATAGGAATTATGCAAAAGCATATGCTTCTTGCAGCCCTAATTTCTTTAACCATGGTTCTATAGTCCTATCTTCTGATCCTTACAGATGGTGACATAGCAGCTATATCCTAAATTTATGCCTGCTGCATTAGAAGAGAGCCTGGAAGTGAGGAATGGTCCTTGGACTATGCAGAGGCTCTTCTAAACTAGGTTGGAAAACTCTTCCAATTTTATACTTTCTTAGATGGAAGTTAAAAATGCTGAACCAACTTGACCTCCTCTGTGATTATTAATCTTGGAAATGGTCTATCAGGTCCAGTAGAGGATATCACCACTCTATTAAAACCTCTGTCCAATCTCAAATACTGAGGATCATTTAATCTTGAAAAGCTTCTTTTATTTTGAACTAAGTTCATTCTTTGCTCTTGGATCACTCAGATGTCTTGACCCCAGTTCTCTGACCCCATTGAAACACCCTGATGACCCTTTCCCGAATCTCTTTGGTCTTAACTCCATATACGATAGGGTTAAGAGCAGGTGGGAAGAGCAGATAGACGTTGGCCAAAAGAATGTGAATATGGAGTGGAACATGGTGGCCAAAGCGATGAGTAAAAAAGGAGAAGAGAGCTGGCGTATAAGAGATGAGGATGACACAGACATGGGAACCACAAGTCCCTAGGGCCTTGGACCGTGCTTCATGAGATGTAAGGTGAAAGACAGCTTGTGCAATGAAGACATAGGAGAGACCAATGCAGAACAAATCAACCCCAATGACCAATAGTGCAGCTGTCAGTCCATACACGCGGTTAGGCCTAGTATCTCCACAGGCTAGCTTCACTACAGCCATATGCTCACAGTATGTGTGTGGGATCACATGGCTTTGACAGAAGCTTAAACGCTCAATGAGGAAGGGACATGGGAGCATGAGCATGGACCCCCGCACTATAGCTGCCACTCCAATGCGGGCAATGATGGTATCAGTGAGGATAGTGGCATAGCGGAGTGGGTGACAAATGGCCACATAGCGATCAAAGGCCATGGCCAGCAGCACAGTGGACTCCATCATGCAGAAGGCATGAATGAAGAACATCTGTGTCAGGCAAGCAGAGGCAGAGATATGTCCAGCTCCACACCAGAGAATGGCCAATAGCTTTGGAACTGTGGAGAAGGAGGCAGCCAAATCAATAGTAGAGAGCATGCATAGAAACAGGTACACCGGCTTGTGAAGGGCTGGTTCAGTGGCAACAACAACCAGGATGGTTATATTGCCCACAATTGTGGCTGTGCCCAGGCAGCACACAGGGAGTGAGAGCCACAGGTGGAACTGTTCCAGACCTGGGATTCCCAGGAGGAAGAAGACAGAAGGGTCCAGGTTAGTGTAATTAGGAGACTCCATGGTCTGGTCAAGATTTCTGAATATCCTCTTTCGTCAGAAACCCTCACACTGTATCACATTACCTGAAGAGACAACACAGAACAGGGTTGTAAACAAGACTAGAGTAATCTCACTAGCTATATAACGTTAGGCAAGCTTTTACATCCATAAAACTGGGATATTAATAGTACCATCCCCTAGAGTTGTTTGAGTTGCTAAGGGAATTATTTGAGTTAATATTTGTAAAGAACTTTGAATAGTGCCTGACACAGCCATACTTGTTTTAAAAAATTAACATGAGAAAAGGCTCAAATAAGCATTTAAATACAGTAGAGTTGTTTTCTAGACCTATTGTCCTCAAAGAAAGGTATAGACCTCCTTTACTCTTCTTAGTTCTTTCTCTCTCTTCCTCTCTCTCTCCCTCTCCACCCCCCCACCCCCGCTCTCTCTTAGAGTTTGAGAAGAAATATGTGGGAACATCAGTTCAGAACACAAACTTCCAACACAATTCACTGAATGAAATTATACATTGTTTCTCTTATTTTTCAACTTAGAACAGGTTTAAGTTTGGGATCTAGGGCTTGGTAGTTATTTCTGATCTTAATATCGCCACAGTTGTTTCCACACCTTTCACTGACTAAGAGATATTTTCCCTTATCCCTGATTAACTTTCATTTGAAATTACAGAAGATGATTCAGCTATCCTTACATGTTCAGTTTTCATTTCTCAATATGTTAAAGTTAACTCTTTTTGGATTTCATTCTATTTCTGAAACAAAATCTTCTAGCCTTTTATAGTCCACCCTTGTGTTAATCCTTTATTTACATTCTATCTATGGGTTTTAGTAATTTCAAAGAAAGATATAGCCAAATCCTTCTCAATCTCACCCTTTCACAATGTCAAGAAGTGATGTTATAATTCTACCTTGACTCATGCCTTGACAATGATGACTCCTCTCTCCTTGTGGAAAAACTTTATATTACTCTCATTTATCTCACCTTTCCCATACGCACTCCACAGGAAGGACTACTTAAATTAAAAGGAATTGTGTAGAATATGTGAAACCATGACAGTAATGGGATAGAAACAAAGTTCTAGTAATTAAGATAAAAGCTAAGAAATCACTTTAACTGAAAGCTTTAAAATGGGAATGAGAACTTTACTGCCCAGAAATTTATATCCATTTATTAAACCACAAATATTTAATGAGAACCTCCTCTATAACTAGCCCTATTCTCAGGAAATCTGAAGAGTAAGAAAACAGTTATCAAAGGAGAATCAACTCTGCCACACCTCTTTCCTACTCCAGGTGTGTGTATCTCAAATAAGAAGAAAGGTAAACTATCCTAGGCCTTTATAGACCAGATAATATATAAAAACTCACTAAAGAAAAATCAGAGAAGCACCTTTTCTATTTTGGGATTGCACAGAAGATCCTTCCTTACTTTGTGGGTAGTTGGGTAGTTTTAAGAGATAAAACAGCACCAGAAGGCCCATGCTTGTTTCTAAACAACATCAACTGTTTTTTTTTTCTTTTTATTTTCTCACAGATATAAGGAAAAACAGAAAGAGAGGAGGTTGATAACAAGTAACATTCTAATTGCAGCCCATAGCCAATAAACCATATGCCCTCTACAGAAGAGAGATAAATGTGGCTTATACCAGAAGGTGCATATGATGAATATTATTGGACACACTGCTCTCTGAGTTTATGTCTAGGAAGGAAGAGAAAGTAAAGATCTAAGGTTCTGATTAATCTAACCTAGAGTCAAATCTTCCCTAAAAAGAAGTATATCAAGATGAAAGTTGTGATTTGTCCAGAAGTGTGTCTGTTATTGATCTGATTTGAGCTCTAAGACCTCCAACTAATATTCAGATAAAAGTCTACTACAAATCTCATGCTTATTTTAACATATTCTTTAAAGAAGCAAATAATTGGAGATGTATGATCTTGGAGTTTTTAAAGCAGAAAGGTATGATGGTAAAAAAATATATACTGTAGGCATTGGAATTCATAAAACTGCAAACAGGTCTTTGAATTTACATCTTAATGGCAGTGTCAATTTTCCTATAAGATCCTACAGTTTTCTGGTCTGTAATATGCTAATAATAATAATTTATAAGGTTGTTGAAATTTAAAGACAAGTACCTAGTATAGTTTGTGACCCATAAAATGTGCTCAATAGATGTCATTTACTATTATCATTGCCTTCAGTTTAATAGGAAAGTGATCTCATATCCAGTACAGGATCCTTATGCAGTTTCCTTAACCAATTAGAATCTGGCCCTGGCTTGAACATTTATATAATGAGACCTGTTCAATTGTAGGGCAAGCATGCTGATAAAGTAAATGTTTTTTTTATAAATTTTTTTCCCATATGCCTTCTAGGGTTACATTACAATCATTAGGAGATTGGAAAATAGTTTCCCTGGCTGTTCTAGTCAAACTAGATGCCCTCAGCTCTGGTTTTTATGACGTAAGTTTGCTTGCTGAGCTAATGTAGATCTCTGCTCAACTGAGTAGTCAACATAGATAATGGATCTAGATTCAGATGAAGAAGCAGAAAAGCCCTGCTTTCTATGCCACCCCAATCTCTTAGTTTATGCCAGACAGTTTTATAGTTTTCTATCATTTCACTAATTTATTCACCCAAAGCTAGAAGGCTTAACTTGATGACTCTTTATTGAGATCTCTTCCTGCCCACTACATCTCTTGACTCTACGCTTTATGACTTCTTTTCTTGTAGAGACTGGACTGAACATAGATTACCACATATCACTGGACTGAATTGACTTCTAATTTGATTGATATAAGTGAACATTACTTGCAATTCTTATAGTTTCCTTCTAAGACACTCCAGCCTTTACACACACCAACTTCTTCATAAGGCTATGTGCTATTGTCATCTCACTTATTCCCATTACCATCCCACCTAACTCACATAAATAAGTTTTAGTCTCGCACCATCTCTTGTATAAAATATTTTATGATATTGGTAAATACTTTGGACCATTCTTACTCAATTTGAACCTGTCCCTGTGACTCAATCTTTATTCTAATTCTTATTGTGACATTAAAGCCAATTCCCTCAGTAAGATAAAGTTCTGACATCACAATTTGGAGAAAACACTAGAGATGGAGAAGACTTTCCATGTCTGAAACTGCACCACAAACCAAAGGCTGTCATTCTGTCTGCACAAGAGCACAGCTAAACTTGGATTACCTCTGCCCATGTGAGAACACTAGAGCACAAGAAAAGCTCAAGATGATCATTAAGGTTCTGCTGATTCCCCTTGCCCATTTTTTTTTCTGTTGATCCCTGCAGTGTCTTTCTATCTCATTAGGCACACAGATTTCTCTCAAATGCTTAGTGAATAATTTATTTTAAAGTAATTTTAGCAATATCATAGTAAACATTATGAACTTCCTTAATAATATCTCCCATTTCCCTGATTTGGCTAATATATCATTTGTCCCTTTATTTGCTGTCAGCTCCTCACTATGGTTCCCTTTCCAACCACTGAGCCTAATACCAGACTAAAACTCTTACTTTAGGAAACTTGTTCAATAAAACTCCAAATTAGACTGCACAGAGCTGTTATTAAGCCAAATCCTCTTTCCTGACCTCTAAATCTAACTCTCCCTGCTTTGATGCTTTGAAGTAAACTTCTCATCACCAAATTGGACAGATGGACTTCTCTTAAGGGCTAAGAAATGTCTTTGCAGACTCTTTCCTGACCCAAACTCACATGTCTCTGGGACAGCAGAAATGAGAAGGCACAGCATTATGGAAGCATCCTCAGAAGATTGAAAGAGCATTACTAGTCTCCCACTCTCAACTATCTGAATACTGGGCCAAGAGGTTGTTATACTGATGAAACCTATCTCACAGCCCCATTTGGGAGTTTATGAGTGGCAGTGGATTTATGGCTAGAGTCCTCTAGGGAGCTGCTGTGTTCCCTAGGAAACTGAACATTCAAACCTTTTTATTCTAGTTAACCAGGTCAGAACACAGAGGTGAAGGTAGAGGCTTTTGTTAAAGAGTCAGGGAAGGAATATTCCCTTAAAATTCTTTCTCTATTTTTGTTTTATTTGTATTTTATTTCTCCACATCTCAAATACACTACACTGTGTGTGCGTGCGTGTGCACGCACGCATACACACACACACACACACACACACACACACACACATCTCCTATGGTTATATTTTTTTTTATTGAAACTTAAAATGATACAGAAGTCAACGCATTTTCTTAATTTATGTTATTGTATCATTGGCATATGTCTACTAAGAATTTGGGGGTGTTTGGGAGAAGAAAAGGAACAAATAAAATGAATATTAAAAATGGAAAACAAGACATAAATCAGACATAGTAACTATGAAAGTATTATGTGATGTTACTATAAAAACCTAATGAAATTAGGCATGAAATCTTAGACCAACCATATATTTTTCAAAAAATACAGTGAAAAGTGTTAGATATTAGAAAGTCAAAAAATTAAAAATGTGTAATAAATTGTGAAAATTTGAAAGCATTCTTAAATGTGTCTAAAACAAAAAATGCAAGAGAATCCAATATCACCCTTTACTCTTTCCATATGGAGCATTGTACCAGAGGTCAGAGCCATTCAATAAGAAAAAAAAAATGAAATAAGTGTGAATGATATTAGTATTTTTGTAAGAAGTACAATAGAAGCTACAGAGCATTTGTTGGACTATGAAGAGAGTTCAACAAGATTGACGGATATAAAATTAACATACATAAATGAGCAAAATTTATGAAAATTATGAAGAGATATGAGACATTTTATGAATATCAAATATGTGGTTAAAGAGAGCATAACAACATGATCTTAGATGAAAAACTCAATAGCCCAAAGAGATTTAATCTCCTCAAATGAATCTATAAATGAAATGTAAACCTTATTAAACTACCAAAAAGAATTCTCTAGAACTTGTCAAACAATGATGTTTATATAAAAAATAAAATTCTAAAAATAGCCACGTTTGTAAGAGAAAAGTAGGGAGACTTGCCCTACTAGACCTTAAGTATTTTTAAAAGATATAGAAATTTGTCTAAAATGTTATAGAATAATGCCTGGAATAAAACAATGAAAAGCACTGCAACAGAGCCACACATTTATCTGACATATGTGTCATTAATAATCAGAAAGGATAAGATGTATTAATCAGTAGTGGGAGTTATCTATTAATACATTTTTAAAATATAATGAATATAATGATTTCATGACATATAGACAACAAAAATTCTAAATAGATTAAATATAAATTCTTAAAATGTTAAGGTCTGTACCTTGATGATACTGGGTAAATAAAAAATAAAGACAAAAACATACAACACATAAATAAAGCAATTGATATGTTTATATTTTTATAATTTATGTTAGTATTGCATGGAATAATAACATTCAAAGTAAATAGGTTAGGAGAAAATTATTTAAAAATATAAGTAACAGTGTATTTTTAAGCATAGAATAAAAATAACTGTCAATTTAAAAGAAGACTAACAACCAATAAAGAAAATTTGGCAAAAATATACGAAAATAAAATTCACTTGGTTAATTAATAAATTTAACAGAAAAATACATTATAATAAGATGCTATTTCATATGCATAAGATTAGCAAAAATAAACTACACCAAGTGCTAGTAAGAATATAGGGAAATGGAGGCTGTCATGTATTGTGTGGGGATGTGTATAATGACAAAAATATTTTTAAAGAAATTTAACAATATGTAATAAAGGTGACAGTATGAATAACCTTGAATAAAGCAACTTTGTTTCTTTGTGTATATCATATTGTAGGATATTTCAACACTGCAATATCATGAAACTGCAAAGAAAAGAAAAACTATGACATTTTGATATAAAGGAATGAGGCTTCTCATAAGTGGAGTCAGCCCTGCCTCTATAACAGTGCTCCACCTGGACCCCAACTCAGACTCCTAGGTGCACTTCCACCCCAGTTGCCACCAGGACTGAGATCAATAGTTAAGCACACCTGTTTTATTTATGTATCAATTAATTCATTTATAAATTTATTTATTTATTATCAAAAAAGGCATTTGTTTTCACAAAGTCACATCATGGCAGACTAATTAGGACCTCTAATGCAGAAAACTGTAAAAGGAAACACAAAAAGGATATTATTCATTTATTATAGCAAAAAGTTAGAACATGCACATATTTTTTTTAATTCAGTAAATTCAAGGATGGAGTAATATGTTACAGATAAAATAAAAATCTAGATTATGCAAAATGTTACATAAAAAGGTTACACTCTAAATCCTCTTTATTTAAACACACAGATGAAGCAAGATAATATGTTTTCATTTTCTTTTTTAAAAATTAATTAATTTATTGTTAATTCTTTAATATCACCATATATTTGACCCCTATTACTCCATCTACCTCTCCGTCTCCTCTCCCCTCTGGTAACCACTAGTTTATTGTCTCTGCCCATGAGTCTCTGTTTGTTTGTCCTCTTTGTTGCTTTTAGGTTTATATTCCACAAATAAAGGATATCATGTGGTTTTCCACTTTTTCTGTTTGGCTTATTTCACTTAGCACAATTAATTGAGGTCCATCCAGACTGTCACAAATGGCAGTATTTCATCTCTTTTTATGGCTGAGTAATATTCCATTGTATATATGTACTATAGCTTCTTTAGCCTATCATCTATTGCAAGACACTTTGGTTTCTTCCATGTCCTGGCCACTGTGAATAATGCTGCTATGAATATCAGTGCACAAATATCTTTTTAAATATAAATTTTCAAGTCTTTGGGGCAAATACCCAGTAGAGGGATTGCTGGATCATATGATAGATTGATTCTTAGTTTTTTCAGGAGCCTCCTTACTGTTTTCCATAGTGGCTGTACCAATTTGTAGTCCCATCAGCAGTGCATGAGGTTCCTTTTTCTCTGCATCCTCTCTAATATTTGTTATTATTTGTTCTGTTGAAAATAGCTATTCAAACAGGTGTGAGATGATACCTCATTATGGTTTGATTTGCATTTCCCTTGTAGCTACTGTTGTTGAAAATCTTTTCATATGTTTATTGGCCATTTGTATGTCTTTTTGGGAGAAAAGCCTGTTCAAGTCCTCTGCCCATTTTTTGATTGGATTATTTTTGTTGTTGTTGTTGTTGTTGCTAATGAGTTGTATGGGTTCTTCATATATTTTGGATATTAGGCCCTATCAGAGGTGTAACTTGCAAATATATTTTCCCACTCGGATGGTTGTCTCTTTACTTTGTTGATGATTTTTTTGCTGAGCAACATAGCTATGTACATGAGACAGGTTACCTGAATTTGGTTCCACTATTTAAATTGAATCCATGTCAGTTCTGAGTGTTTTCACCCCAGAACTCAGAAGTCACCTGGGGTATGCTCTTCTCAAAATATATCCCTAGCACACAAAGAACCACTACCAACCACACAAACACATTTAGGGTCTCTGCTTGTGCCAACCTTTAAATGTGCAGAACTAGTCATGGCCAAGTCTCACCTCAATGAAATGAAAAGGTCCATTCTACTTAAATGGGCAGGTGAGTCATATTTACTAGCTAATAACCCACAGTATCATGTGTTTTTAATATTAACTGAATGTCTCTAATAAAGAATTAGGGACTGGTTCTGCTTAATATGTTTAGAACTTTACCAAGAAATGTTAAATCACTGATGGCGATGCAGCACGTTGTATTCAAGTCTCCCACACCACCCATCTCTGTCTCGCTGCATCTGCAATGACCTATTTACAGAGACTATCTTCTAACTTTAGTAGATTTCTGTTTCTTATCATGCCTGAATATTGCATATTGAAAGACATATTGTTTGTCATTATTGCATATATGATGTATTATATAGATGTGTATGTTACACATATACTTATGACATATATGTATGTATCACATATGTATTATACATACAATTATTACATTTATTGAAAATTATTTTTTATTTCTTCTCTATACTACAATTGAAATGTCACATAGATATTTTTGTCTATAAAGTAGGTTAGGCATGTAATTTTATAATTGAGAATTACTTAAAGGTAATTTGGGTTTGAGAGGAACAGAACCACTGCCCTAGAGTAAAACATACATTAATATAAAAGATCAAAATTTTCTCAATGCTATCCAGATTTCCAAAAAGAATACAACCATGACCACCACCATCTTAAAATGAAGAAAAATATTACTTTGTATCTTTATTAAAAAAAAAAAGCAAAATTAATTGCAAAATCTAGAATTCTCTAAGGTATGCCTGGCTTTATAGGGTAAAAGCATCACCAAAAATCTATTCATATTTTGACAGAAGAAAAACAACTACAAATGTGAAAAGACGTCCTTTAAATGTGGAATCTTAAGAGTTTGTGTCAGCATCTCTGATCAACTTCATCTAAACATGAATGTACTTTTAGTTAAAACATAAATAGCCCCCACTCCCAGCGCCTAGAACAAAACGGCAATTCATTAATCTAGTGCCTCTCAATGTGGGGTTCTCAGAACAGCAGTATCTGAGGACTTGTTAGATTATGCAAATTATTGTGTATTGCCCACCACCCAGATCTACTAAATCAGAAATACTGGAGATGGAGATCAGCAATCTGTGCTATTAAAGTCTTCCTAAAGATTAAGAACAATCGCTGTATTCTTTTCAATGATGCTTATACAGAGAAATTCATTATGGAGGAATTTGGATGCAAAATTATTGTATTCTTCCAAAATTATTGACCATTTAGAGAATTCTATAGTCATTTGATAGGAAGTTACCATTTTTTGAATCAGTACTTTGTTCTCATGTAATAGCATGGAGATACTTAGGTTTCCTTACAAACGACATAAATTATTTTGAACAGAGACTGTAGACTATTATCTATTGAAGTATGACTTTAATTAAAAGTCTTTATTCAAGAGTAAAAGCTATATCTATGGACATCCACCAAATAGAGGGAAATCACATAACATCATCATTACACGAAAACTGGAAATGTTTCCTTTCTTTATGCAATTCCTCTGAGAACTGCTCTAAAGTCATATTGCTCTTTGAATAAAAGCCCCAATAAAATCCCCTAATGAATTATTTCTTTCAACCTTCTTTCCTTAACCCCTGGAGAATCATAGCTGTGCCCAAAATTCTTAGATGATGAAATCATAGGGATTAAATTTTTCCTTACACAGTGTTAGAGCCTTGGTCCACTGTAACAAGAAAGCTTACATGTTGCGTCCCAGAGAGAAACCCAAGAGGAGAGACAGTGTGGGCAGGGAGCCCTTCTCAAGGGCTAACATCAGCTAAACAACAACTAGTGTTCCATGAAATAGGAGATAGGCAGATTTAAATTGTGACTTCTGAATAACAAGTCTCTGGTTATCAGCAGAAAAGACACTGGTAGGAAGAATTTAGTAAAACATTTCCAGGTAAGTTCTTATACAAATTATTAAAATTACCCGTACCTCCCCTTCTTTCAACCAGATTGTTTCCCCTAAAAGCCTTTTATCTCTGGCCTCTACAAATTCTATTTAACTGGCATTTATTGAATAGCCACCAGCAACCTCTACCCCAGATATCTATTAATACTGCTTCACTTCTGAAAGTTGAGTGAGTTTACAGAGGATGTAGGGGGTAAGGGAGTAAAAGAGTCCCAGAATCAGATGGTTTTCAAATAATACAGAAACTATCAGATATAAAAAAAAGTAAAGTTGATTTACAAATCCTCTCTCACAGTGAGTACTCAATAAATGCTAAATGATAAGAATTGCATAAATAAGGGAAACAGCTGAGGCACTGTACAACAGAGCACAGATCTGGGCAGAGCCATGATGTGGTCAGGAACAGAGACATGAGGGTAAGATTGAGTTAAAGAGGATAATCCTTAGTTTGTCAAGAAGAATGTGGAAAGCATTTTAGGCAAAAGGAGATGTCAGTCATGGGTCCACTTCTGACCTTGTCTCTAGAATTCCATGCGCTTAACAGCATGGTCACCCTGAATTTACCACTATTCCTCAATTATATCTAAGTTTTCTAAGTATCAGAAGGTTTTAAACTACTCAGGTGTTTTTAATATGGATCCAGGACTGTGAACCACTTTTTTATTCCGAGAAGAGTAAGATGTCAATCAGGGAAAAAGAAAAATGACTGTTTCAGAAGATGATATGTGGTTTAGTGTGATAAAAATAGAAGCTTAAAAGCAATTATATTTTCCAGACCCACATAAAAGTAGAGAGTGAGTCATGTGAAGGTGAGTAGGGAGATGAAACAGTGAGGGTAAACACCCTGAGGCAGGAACAAACTTATCATGCTTAAAGAAAAGCAAAATGGCCAAGAATAAAGTGAGCAAATGGGGAGAGTGTTAGAAGATGAAGTTGAAGGGGTGACCTAATGCTGAATGATACCTTGTACACCATGAGTATTCATAATCAGATTTCATCATAGTGCCTTGTACATCATGATAGACTTTTGATTTTATTCCTTATATAATAAGAAGTTATTAAAAATTATAATATCATGTTATTTATATTTTTAAAATAGTAGGGCCAATATATAGGCAATAAGCAGTGTGTAGGCAAAAGAGAAGGAGAAAGACCAGTGAGGAGGTTATTTCATTAGTTCAAGTGAAAACTAAAGGTGTCTTAGCTAGAACAGTGTGGCATAAATAATAGCAGGAAGTCTCACTAGAAGAAGTAAAGACAGTTAAGAGAGAGTCGTATAACTGCAGGAACACATTTTGTGAGAGGGGAAGGAAATGCGATTCAGTTCAGAAGCAGATAAATAAATTTTAAATAAAAAGAAAACAAGCCATCCTTTCTAATAGAAAGGCAGGGTACATGGATACCAATATGGTTGGTGCTATTTTGATGGTGGGAAGTGAGAAAGATATCTTTTTTTTTTCCTGAAAAATAAAGACCACCTTCTGATTTTGAGAAGGGAGATGGGCATTTCAGGAGATTAAGAAGAAGGAAAATAAAATGTACAACTTGGATAAAGTATAAATAGAAATGTGTTATAATTCCCTGGTTATGCTGACAACTCTCCTAAGTACTGTGGTAAAACTAGAATCAATGATCATACTGTATATTTCTGGAAGTCATGTTTAACTGCTCTTGTAAAGTAGGTAGATTTGGGTTTAACAAGAACTGATTCTTTACTATAGTAGTATAATTAAGAGGAAAAGGAACAAGGAAGTAGAGTATAAACACAAGAAAGTAATTGTGGTATAAAATGCATTCTCTATCCTGAGGAGGAGGTAAGAAGATGATAATAGACAGAAAAATATGTTAACAGTAAATACTTGAAAAGAGAGAAATTTTGCTTAATTCGTGATAAGAACTGAAGAATAAATGAGTACTCTTAGTTAGCCTAGTGGACTAATTTGAGGTATATGCAACACGACTAAAGGGAATTCAATCTATACATGAGGGCCAATAGTAGTAAGAGAAAGATGCACCTGCCAAGTTAAAAACCTCAAAAGGATGGCCAAGTGCATAAATGCTTAGCTTGAGAGATAGTGGGAGGCAGCCACCTAACAGTGTTCTTATTTGGACAATAAATCTCTTAGATTTTGTTCGAATACATAGAGTCCCAGATGGGAGAAACAAGATCACAATTAGAGAGTGGATCTCTGAAAAAGGAACAACACATAAGAGCAAAAAAACCCAAGGAAGATTTTCCTCAACAGCTCAGCACCCTTGCAGCAAAGGGTAAGGAAGAAAATCTCTTCTTTATGTAGAAAGATCCCCAGTGAGAAGATCCTGGTTCTTCTATCAGGTTCTTCCATCTTTTAACCAAAGATAGAAATATTTTCTTCTATTCTTACTCAGAACTACAGAAAAAAATTAAGTGTAAAATTAGTGAACTGAGAAAGAAGAGAGTAAATGTGCACTATACAAAAAAGAAGCCTGGGCTTCATTACAAAAATGATTGTGAAACTAACATAGGTGCTTTGAGATAGACGTAGAGTCATATTGCAAACTTCATGATCCCAAAGGTGTATTCTGGGTTTTTTTTTAAGTTGTTTTATCTAGTTAGTTAGTTTCTGGTTACATTTTTTTTATTTTTCAAATAACTTTATTTTTCAATTACAGTTGACATACTATATTATATTAGTTTCAGATGTACAACATAGTGATTAGATATTTATATAATTTACAAAGTGATCATCCCAATAACCCTAGTATTCATCTGGCATCATACAATTATTACAATATTATTGACTATATTCCCCACGACTATTTTTTAACCACAAATTTGTACTTATTAATCCATTCTCCTTTTTCACCCATCCCCCCATCCCTCTCCCATCTGGCAACCATCAAAATGTACCCAAAGAGGTATCTTTACATCTTTCTCTGAGACCCATTTCACCAAGTCATTAAAAGTTAAATCTTGAATATGACTTTGTTGAATTGTATACTTGAAAATTATTGAATTTTGTTAACCAATATCACCATAATAATAAAAAGAAGTTAAACCATGAAAAACAACCCACTACTCATATCTCATTGGCAGGTGTCTAAATTTCTTTAACAACCAAGTTTCTACTATGCTAAACTTCAACCATTCCAGCTTCCTGACCTTTACTCTGATGGGCATACCTGGCTTAGAGTCAAAGCACTTGTGGTTATCTCTTCCTTTCTTCTCCATGTTTTTGGTTATTCTCATTGGCAATGGTGCTATCCTCTTCCTGGTGGCCACAGAACCCACACTTCACATGCCAATGTACTTGCTCCTGGCCCAGCTGATGGTTGCTGACCTCATATCCACGCTGGCTCTGTTGCCCAAGCTCCTCTGCATCTTCTGGTTCAATGATCGAGACATAGCTCCCAATGCTTGTTTCACCCAGATGTTTTTCATTCACGGAGCATCTGTGGTACGATCAGCTCTACTTGTTGCAGTGGCTTTTGACCGCTTTGTGGCTGTGTGTGAGCCATTACGCTATAATGCAATTCTGAGCCATTCCTTAGTTGGACGCCTGGGACTGGTGGCTCTAGCCAAGGGTGTGGTACTTATCCTACCCATGCCTCTCCTACTTCAAAAGTTGACCTTCTGCCACATGGTCATTCCTCATACCTACTGTGACCACATGGCTGTGGTGAAAATGGCCTGTGACCACACCAGACCTAACCGTATCTATGGGCTCTTCGTGACTCTGCTCGTTGTAGGACTTGATTTGCTGCTCATTGGCTTCTCCTATGGTCTTATCCTGCAGGCTGTGGTACGCCTTAATTCTCGAGATGCCATCTACAAAACTCTCAACACCTGCTCAGCCCACATCTTTGTCATCTTTGTCACTTATATTCCTGCACTCTTTTCCTCTCTCATCCATCGCATTGGACTCAATATCCCACCTCAAACTCATATTCTCCTTGCCAATCTCTACCTTCTTCTACCCTCAATGCTTAACCCCATTATCTATGGTATAAAGATGAAGGAAATACGAGCCAAAGTAGACAAATGCCTGTGCAGAGGACTTGAATAAGCTGTGGGTCCACACAATCAACCTGTGAGTAAATGAACAATGTAGACAACTCACAGCATCTTTGCCCAACCATCCAAGACCCAGTTGAATTGTGGAAAGAAGAGACCATGAAGGGGTGTGTGTGGTGTGTGTGTGTGTGTGTGTGTGTGTGTGTGTGTGTGTGTGTGTTTGCGCACATGATATGTTGTTTTGGCTTCCACAATGAACCAATATGTTTGTACTTTCATTGAGCTATGAACTAAATGGCAGAACCTAAGATAGCTCTTTCTATGTCTTTTGATAGGAGCACTCTTATAATATGAGTCTCCTGATGGCTCTCACATTTATGTTCATGTTCATCAACTACACAGAAAATTTTTCTGTAATGATCCAAGACATCTTTCCTTGTTTTGATAAAAAGTTCACATTTGCTTCAGTTCTCTATTTCTCTGTCTCTGTGTTTAATTTTAAATAATGTCTTATTACTGAAAGGGGTTTAATATACTCATTTTTTATACCATTTAATAGCTCTTTATAAAATTAGTCTTTTCATCGGTCATTTTTAATGCAACAGCTATGTAACATGCTCACAATACCAATCAAAATATTATGATGATATTGATGATTATGACAAAAATGAAGGAACTGAAGGTAACATATGTAGACTCAGGACTCAAGGACTATTGAGATAGACATTACAGGTTTTATTATAAGGGGAAACACATGTCCAGATGACTAATTCAAGAGACCCTTATGACTATAAACTCCATCTTAAAAAAGCATATGTTAGCAAGAAGTTACCTATTCCTGAAGTAATATTTTAGGGTGATTCAGGTTATACATAAAAACCAGGTTACATGATAAAGCATTGCCATGTTGAAATGATTTAAATCATTGTAGTAAATGAAGTTTCTATCTAATCATTTAAATACATAGTTATCATAGGATTAATTGCACAATAAGGCAAATACAAATTAAAAATTTAGGCAAAAATTACCCCATTTCTAAGAAAAGGTAAACAAAATAAAACCAAGGAGTATAAAAACTTTAAAAATAGCATAGTTGCAATTTTAGCACAACTTAAACAATTGTGATTATTGATTTTAAAGTCAGGAAAAAAATTCTAAATTTCTAAATCTTCTGTAAATCTCTATCACTGTGCTGATTCTTAAAAGGATGATGACATTGAAGATAAGAATAATGTATGTACTCTTTATCTTCAGCCAATACTAGCCTCTTTTCTACTCTGGTGGGCTAAACAATCTATAAACCTTAAGAACATTTTTTAACTTATGTGATCTAGAGCAGATAGCCTCTTGTATAAAATACTTCTTTCCCTTTGGTTTCACCTGGTCCTGCCTGGCCTTCAGAGTAGAAAAAAGACTACAAAACAGAAAAATAAACCATATTATCCATACCAGAGAAGGAAAAAAACTACTTTTTTTCTGCTGTTAATCTCTTTTAGTAAACAAATATCCTACTTTATTATTAACTAGAAAACTGTTTTTATGGAGGATGTGTTTGGGGAATGTTGGCCTGAGGGAATAAAAAAAGGGTACAATCTAATAATTAAAATATGGTGGCTTCTCTGTGCCCTTTTTGTACTTCATAAGCCAGATTTCTCATTGAAAGTGAAAGCATGAAGAGAGAATTTATGTCTAACACTGACTTTCAGTCACCGTCATGAACAGCATGTCAGAATTTAGAGAGAAAATAAAGTACTAAATATTCTACTGTCATCAAAATATATTCTCAATGGTGAAAAATACAACATTCAAATCTTTGAAAAGCTGATGAGGATGTTAGATAATAAAAAACACAAAAAATGCTCAGGACAGAAATGAAATTAACCAAAGAGGTAAAAGACCTATTCTCAGAAAATTGTAAATCATTGAAAAAAAGAAAATGAAGAAGGTACAAATAAATGAAAGCATATACTGTGCTCATAGGCAGGAAGAATCAACATCATTAAAATAGCCATACTACTCAAAGCAATCTATAGATTCAATGCAATCCTTATCAAAATACCAATAGCATTTTTCAGAGAGCTAGAGCAAATACTCCTAAAATTTATATGGAACTATAAAATACCCTGAATAGCCATGGCAATCTTGAGAAAGAAGAACAAAGTCGGAGGTATCACATTACCTGATATCAAACTATACCAGAGAGCTAAAGTAATTGAAACAGCATGGTACTGGCATAAAAACAGATACATTGATTAATGAAATAGAATAGATAGCCCAGAAATAAATCCACACCTAAACACTCACTTAAATTATGACAAAGGAAGCAAGTATGTACAGTAGGATAAAGACAATCTCTTCAATAAATGGTGCTGGGAAAAATTGGACAGATACGTACAAAAAAAAGAGAAAGAAACTGGACCACCTGCTTATATTGCATACAAGAATATACTCAAAATGGATTAAAGACTTAAATGTAAGACCCCAAATCATAAAACTTCTAGAAGAAAACATAGGTAGTAATCTCTCTAATATTGCTAACAATAATTTCTTTTCAACTATATCTCCTCAGGCAAAGGAAACAAAAAAAAAGAATAAACAAATGGGACTACATCAAAATAAGTTTTTGTACAGTAAAGGAAACCATCAACAAAACAAAAACACAACTGACTGAATGGGACTGAGAAGATATTCACTTACAATACATCTGATAAAAGGTTAATATCCAAAGTATATAGAGAATTCATACAACTCAATAACAAAAACAAACAATGCAATTAAAAAATGGGCAGAAGATCTAAACAGATATTTCTCCAAAGAGGAAATACAAATGGCCAATAGACATATGAAAAGATGCTCAAGATCATCAGAGAAATGCAAATTAAAACCACATTGAAATATCACCTCACACCTGTCAGAATAGCTATTGTCAATAAATCAAAGAACAGGTGTTGGAAAAGATGTGGAGAAAAGGGAACCCTCACACACTATTGGTGGAATTGCACATTGTTACAGCCACTATAAAAAATAATCTGGAGTTTTCTCAAAAAATTAAAATTTGGTGTACCTTTGACTTAGCAATTGTACTTCTACGTATCCAAAGAAAACCAAAACAATGATTCATAAAGATCTATGCACCCCTATGTTCGTGGCAGCACAATTTACAATAGCCAAGATATGGAAGCAACTTGAATGCCCATCAACAGATGATTGGATAAAGAAGTTATACACAATGGAATATTACTCAGCCATTAGAAAAAAAAACAAAATCCTACCATTTGCAATGACATAGATAGACTTGGAGGTTATGCAGAGTAAAATACGTCAGACAGAGAAAGATAAATACCATATGTGGAATCTAAGGAACAAAAACAAATTCACAACTATAGAAGACAATCTGGTAATAGTCAGAGGGGAGGAGACATTGAGGGGCTGGGAAAATGGGGTGAAGGGTTAAAGAAGTACAAATTAGTACTACCTCATCCCTATCTAGTCTACACTCTTCTGAGACACATGTTGTGCCCCTAGGAGCTGGCTTTTCTAGAACTACCTCCCAGTCTCCATTGACATTTGCCTTCTTATATGGTTTGCCCAAGGGAGCTAAGGAGACCCTAGGAAAGGATTAAACATATAAGAATTTTACTAGTGGAAATACCTGTGTGAAAGAAACTAGAAAGACAAGATAAGCCATCTCAGATTGAACACAAAGACTAGATTATATAATAAAGCAATTTTTTACCTCAAAGGTATACGTCTGCCCTTAATATCTTTAAGATCATCCTCTATCATTGCCTAGAAGTATCCTCTGCTAGGCATGACCTTGGCAAACAGCAAGAACTTCAGGCAATTATAATTTACCACAAGAACAAAGTCACAATCCATCTGTTGCACAGCACAGATTTATTTTCCTACATGGGTTCAAGAAGTTGCTTTTACAGAATTCCTAAAGGCTTTTTTTCTTGAGAGAAAATTCAGAGCCAAGAGGTTAATGGGATAAATTCTAGCCACTGCCACTGCAGTTGATCTCAGAGCTATAACTAATACTCACCTTTGTCCTCCAGGCTAAATTTCCCTCACCATTAGCTATCACCAAGACAGGTATTATGACTTGCTTATCCAGTTATAACTCCAAATTTCATTCCTGAAGTGTCTAAACACTCAATAGTAAACTTCTCAGTTCAGAATTACTGTTTGTGTTCATTTACAATGAGGCAAAAGAATACCAGTAGGTATCCAAGTAAATCACTTTGTTTTATGTGATTCCTTCCTGATAACAGAGTGTAAGAGCATCCCTACTTCCTTCTGTTGGTTAGGGTCAAATGAAAGAAAGTCCATGAACCTCCAAAATTCTTCTGGTAGAAATAGGCTAATAAACTACTCTAAGCTACAAACACATGTTACTATTAATGAAAAAGTGAGGATGACTAAGAAGGTGGAATTATGAGCCCAGAAGGTAGAACCAAGAGCCCACAGAGTGGAACCAAGAGCTATGAAGATGTAAAACCTTATTCAAGGAACCCCGGCTAATGTTTCCCAGCTCAGTTTGCCGTAATTTGTCATGGAGCAGTAGAAAACTAATACATATGATAAATCTCATTCATAAGAAATTAAATTAATTCTTGCTCATCTAGCCTTATATTCTAATACCTTTGATCAAGCACTCTCAAAATTCAATTCCAGAGCTTGTCTCTGGCCCCCATCTATACATACCAGTTAGGTCTTTTAGTTATTTAAGGTTATAGTTTTTTTCCTTTTCATATGAGTTCTAGAATGCAACTAACTGTGTTATGCAGTGATTTAGCCCTATGTGTCAACCTGGTATTCAGGAGAGGAGGAGGAGGAGTTATGTCATGAGGGGGATATCTGCTGTCATTTGGGGCAGAGGCTCCTGTAGCATCTTCTAGCATAGAAGTAGTCCTGGACTTTTTCAGGGACCTCTGCATGTCCAGAAGGTCCAAAGAAGATTACTGAGTCATCTTCTACACATAACAGACCTGCCTTAGCTGCATATTAAAACATTCCTGGAGCCCTGAGACTCTCATAATGAGGTATCCATCCTGCCATTCAGTTGCGTTTGCCTTTCCACTATAAGTGATGAAGATCTCTTTATATCCTATCACAACTGAGTCTCTCTGGTTCTCCCTTTTAGCTACTAAATGTTTGTTAGTGGCTCTCAGTTTCCCATCCTTTTATAGGGCATCAAAACAAATTTATCATAACCAGCAAATTCCTGTCTTTGTAGGCACTGCTACCTTCATATTTTTCAAATGCCTAGATAATTGTACTTGACATGAAGTTTCCCAGCCCTGGTAAAATCTTTAGCAGTTGAATCACCACTTCTTTCCAGGTACTATCCTGGTTTGCCTACCAATCAGAAGGTTATTCTCTGCCTACCATGCAGGAAGTGAGCTAGTCCCAATTTCCTATCTTACCACTTGTACTGCTCTCAGTGTCACTTGCATTATTCTGGGTCTTCTGCAAAGCAGATGCAAAGATTAAATTTCAATAATGTTATTTAAATAAATATCTGTATGAAAGAAAAGAAAGAGGAGAATCAGTATAGATTGAGAGATAGTCAGACCACAATTTAATATCCGGTTAAGGAGAGAAAAAAAGGCTGAGTGGAAGTATCTTAGACTTCCATGCAAAGACAAAGTCAATTGACCAGGGAGACTACCAAGCTGTCCCATGTTCCCAGGAAGGGGTCTTTCTTAGCATCCTTGTCACATTCAGTCATGGGTGGGGAGAATGCAATGGGGGACATCACTTTGGTGTAAATGCAATGATAAGTTTTAAATTGCAGGAGTTAGGTCCTTCAGTCAATTGGCTCGCTATAGAATAGAATTTGGGGGACAAAAAAGGAAATTCCAAGTAACTATTTCCTGACTCATATTTTCTCTCTGACTCTTGGTTTCCTTTGAGGCAGGGGTCAGAAAACTCTGTAAAGTTTCAGAGAGGAAACATTTTTAGCTTTGTGGGTAAAATGATCTCTCACAACTAATCAATACTATCACTGTGGTGCAAAACAGTCACAGATGAACAAATGGGTTTGTCTGTGTCCTAATCAAATTTATTTATAAAAACAAATGGCAATCAAATTTATTCCATGGGCCATAGTTTTCAACCCCTGATCTGAAGCCACAATATTTTTTATAAAAATAAATATTGGAATCAATCCAAATGTCTACCAATATAGGATTGGTTAAAGCATACTATAAAGTAATTTTTAAAAAGTGGGATGAATCTATATGTAGTATTGTGGATTGCTGTCAATAATATTAGCTTACACAATAAATTGCAAAATAGCATTATAAACATGATTTTATTTTATAGTAATATTTGTAGAATTTATTTATATGAAGAATAGGTGCGAATAGATGGATTCAGGTACAAAATTTTAGTATGTGACCTTATGTAGAAATAGGGTCTTTTTGGATGTAATTGAATTAAGATAAGGTTGTACTCCATTAGAGTGGGACCTAATCCTGTGCCTGGAATCTCAATAAGAAGAGAGAAATTTGGAATCAAATAGGCACAAAAGAGGATGATATGAAGAGACACTCAGGGAAAAAGTCATGTGATGACAGAAGCAGAGTTTGGAGTGATGTGTCTTCAAGCGAAGGAATACCAAGAATTGCCAGCAACCATAAGAAGGCAGGAGAGAGGCAAGGAAAGTCTTTCCCCTTGAATTTGCAGAGGGAACATGGCCCTGCTGACAACTTGACTTTGGATTTCTAGCCTCCAAAACTGTGATAGTAAAAAAATATTGTTGTAAGCTACCTAGTTTATGGTCATTTATTACAGCAGCCTAAGAAATAAATATAAGGTCACTATTGACTCTCATTAGCTGAGTGATGTGTTTATATTATACACTTAAAATTTTAATGCATTACATTCTGTGTAGTGTGTTTGGTCATCTGGCAAAAAGATACAGTAAGAAATTAAAAAGTGAATATATCCTTTCTTCAAATAATTTCATATCTACTATTTATACTTCAACAATACTTGCTATATGTAGAAAAAAGTCAATATAACAAGATGCTTATATGAACAACAAAAGCTATCAATATGTGACTGCTGAAATAAATTCACCAAACATAGAGGAATACTAAGGGGTCATGAAGAAAGATAAAATAGGTCTATTTCTGCTGATATGCAACTGTTGCTAAGAAATATTATTAAATAAACAAATTAAAAATTTTGTAATGTGTTGTCATTTCTATAATTTGTAAATTATAATTCAATTTTGCCCATGGAAATTATTCCTTGTTCATTTTTCACTATATACTTCTTCCATAGAAGATATGTAAAGACACTCGTCTTATCTTAAGAATGCATTTTCTTAACTTCACTTAGTAATTAGCTGAAAATTATAATATTCTATTATGAGATTTATAGTGGTCCCCAAGTTATAGCATCCATCCAGATATCAATTCCCCAAGCCTAGTATCAGGATTCTAGGTTATCTAAACAACAAGGTCTGGTTATATTAAAGTAGGTGAGACTGTCATGATGTTTTGTATTATTTTAAAAAAATAACCATTTTAGAGCATCTAAATTTAAAATTAATTGGTTTTGTCATCTGTATTATATTTAAGCAAATGGCAAACATTCAAATAAAACAGGATGGAAAGAAAAGATGCAAATTGAAATTATTTTTATTTTTCACCCATCAACCATTGCTTAAACTTTCTCTGTTCAAAGTCTAGGTTTGTAGCTCAGGAGTCCAAAGTGGGACTTCCCTGAAATCAGACCACTTATGAGTAGCTCTGCTACATTATAACTGGAACCAACAGCCCCCAGTTTATATCAAAATCTAATAAACTCTGGTGGAATTTTCTTCCATTACATGACCTATTTGACTATACTTTCCATTCTTCTGTTTTTTAACTATTTGAATTAATATTAAATTATTACACAATTTCTGTCTTCTGTCCTTGCTCTGATTTTACAAAGAATCAAATTTATAGCTTCTTTCATAGAATTATAATAAATAAGTTCTGAGAATTTTCTAATAACCCCCAGGAGAATAACAGGACATCTTTTTTCTGCATTAAATTTTATAAGCTTAAATAAATAAAGGAACAAAGAAAAATAAAGCAATGTCTGTCAAAAGTTGAAGTCATGATCACCTGAAATATAGGCCTTCACTGTTGCACATATTCAAAGTATGTGTCTCTGATATTTAGATTTAAATATATAGATCTATCAGGAGACATCATTACTATATAATTGAGTACTGAAATGTTTTGGTACAGTTGTAGGCATGTAAGATTCCAAGACCCAAGAACAAGATACAATATTTAAAACATATAAGGCAAAATGAGACTAGAGATACTTTTTTTTCTAACAAGAACTAAAGTAAAGCCAAGAAGTTGTGAATATGGTACCATGTTTTATATTGGTCTACTAAAACAACCACAGTGACTAAGTTTTAAGAAGAGAACTTTAAAGCAAGAGTTTGTTTAAGTAAAAGTAGGGAAAAAATTTTTTTAAATATTTTAAATTGATGATAGGTATGTTTGAGAATAGTATATTCATTTTCATAACATGAAATTTTATGTTACATAGCAGAAATAAACTATTATTTAAAAATACAAACTAAAAAAATATAAACTCAGAAAACTGCATTTGACACAACAGGGCACGAAGAAGAGAATATTGCCAAAAAGTCAGCTCTCCCGTACGCACGTGGAAGACTCTCAGGAGAGTGCTGTGCAGTGGTGCTTTTATTTCTATCAAAATGGAGCATGAACTCACATGGAAGAAAAATGCAAAAAAAAAAGCACTTTAGAAAAAGCACCTTGCTTTAGGAGAGGAAATATTGTTTTTCTTAATACTAGAAGACAGTGGCTGAGGACTTGTGGTCCAAAGGGAAAGTATACTACCAGTTTCATTTGTCTTTACTGTTCGTTTCACTTGGGTCTGTTTTTGCCTCAGTTGTGGGGGAGGAGAATGCATTATGGATAGGGACAAGTTACTTATCAAAGAATCAAAGTAGGAAAGTCTAGGACTAGATGAATTAGGTAAAAACAAAGGAATGTGCCCCTGTCCATGCCAAGGGCCAGGAAGAGGGAATTCATAATCCGTGATGAAGAGGGAAAGAGAAAATTTTTTTACAACCTGCTATAAGTTAAAGTTCAAAGCTAAATAAATGTCTAAGAATGTGAATGGTATAGTCATATTTGTGAAGAAAGGGACACTAGATGTTTCCATATATGTATTTATATTTCATATACATAAGGTAATTATGAGAGTATATTTAAAATTTGATTAAAGGGTTTACTTCTAGGACTAGGATCATGTAGAGGTAGATGAGAGACTTTTACATTCCAGTGTGTATTCTACCACATTTGATTGCTTATACTAAGTATGTATATTATTTTAACAACAACTGCAACAGTAAAATAGATTTCAAATAAATAAATAATATTTTTAATTAGATGTGTGTAAAAGGAAAACTTAGAAAGAATCGCTGAGATCTATGCACATCTATAGGAGTTCTTTTCTTCCTAGGACTCCTTTTAAATATTTTTTTAAAAATATTTCTAAGGACACCTGAGTTAGCTGTAACTGTGGAAATTGAATTATCTTAATAATGAATTTTGTTGTAATTCTGTGGGATGAGCTCAAGGTATGAGCCCCTTATCAATCTCAAAGAAAGTTCATAATCTAATATTGGGCCATGATCACGTAGATTGTTATATTAGATAACCCTTGCACACTAGTTCAAAATCCCCTTGGTCACACCCTTATTTAGCCACTGTTACTGTGACCAGTTCCACGCAGGTATAACCAGATAGTTGCTCTCATGTGATGTCTAGAACCTGATGCTTCTTGCCACAGGGCTGCACCAACTCCATGACATAGGACACCCCCAGCAATCAGCTCTACTGTCATGCATACACAGCCTGAAAGTATGGAGGAGTTAATATCTGTTGGGCAGTCCAGGATCCCCACACGAGTCATTGAGTATAATTGTTTCATAGCTCAGGGAAGATAGTTCTGAAATATTTCATAAGGCTCCTCATCTGGTCCTGGCACGGTCAGACACCAGTCTCCACTAGCAGTGTGAAACTGGATGACAAATACTTATATTGGCTTTTCCACCTTTCCTATTTCACTATACCTGTTTTGCACTTTCGCTCCCTATGATCGTATTTCTAAAGCTGCTAATATACAAGCTTTTGTCTTAGGCCCCGTTTTTTGGGGAAAACCTAGGTTTTAAGTCTCCAATGATGAAAAATCTTCTGTTCCAATAACTTAGACGTTAGTCAGAGCTGTCACCTCCCTGATCACTTATTAGAAGATATTTATATAACCACTATTACAAAATATTTATAATTTACTTGGGGGCTTGAGACTGTTTCAAATTCCAAACAAAGGAAATAATAAAAGTAAAGTGGACCCTGAATTACTTCATTGTTCAAATGCCTAGCAGAGAAGTGCAAAGTGATTAAACTTGACCAAAATACAAAACGTATAAACATTTTTTTAGCTTTTGCATGGCTAGGAATAACTCTGTAGACACGAAAAAAGAATAGTGAATATTAATAGTGAACATTTCCAGCAAGCCCACAAAGAGTAAAGCTCATTCTTTAGTAGAAACAATCAACCATAGTTTAATAACACTTTTTTAGAAGGTAAAAAGCTCAAGTAAGAACAAGCAGAGTCAAACTTTCTTGTGTTTTTTCCTGATTTTCTTCAGTGTCCTCAGTTTTTCTAGAATCACTTGCTGCTTCCATTGTTCCTGGTACAATTCCCATGATAAGTATTATGTTCAGGTGTCAATAAATCTTTTTCCCAAAATTTCAATAAAAATAGACTTCTTGTTTTTATAAACTATCTCACTAAAAATAATAATAAAATGAAAAAATAAAATAAAATAATCATGAGAGGTCTATAATATTTGACAGTATGTGGACTCCCTTCTTCTGTACCCCAATCTCATTCAAATCAGATGAAAAAAAGTCACTCTCAGATCTCAGCAGAAAGTAAATTCTGTGCAACTACAGTTTATCAAGCTAATGTTGTCTTAGGCCTTTTCACAATCGTATATATATTTGTCAAATAAATTCTTAATCATAAAACATTTTTCCAAGTGATCTTTTTAGTTGTTGCATATTTGTGGTAGATTATATCTGCTCTTGGTAGTCATTTCAGATAGGCGTTCCTTGATCATTACTGCTCCTGCAAGACCCTCCTTCATTTCTGGTCCTTCATTAGAAAAGGCAATTCCTATACAATCCTGAGTTTTCTTTTCCTGAAGGTTGTGCCCGTTATTTCAACCTCTGAAATATCCCAGCTTTCTCAGTTCTTGTTATTGAATCATTCAGTGTATTTTATAGACTTTCTTATTGTTTATTATATCAGACATCACACCCTGTAGAAGCTTCATTTATTTCCCTGCAGTTTAAATATTTTAAGTCACCTTTAAGTAGTGGCCATATGGACTTAATGGTATGTATCTTTTTCATTAAATTCTGCTTTCATATATTAGCTCTACAATATATTAAAAAACCCTTGAATCTTTCTGTTTTCAAACTTTATGCATCTTAAAATATTGGCCGCTATATCCCTAATCAATGTCCAGAAATGATAAACAATATCCTCTGAATTTAACGAATTCCCATATCTGAGCTTGGACTCTGGGCACCACAAGCTGACCTAAATACTTACTCATGCTTCTTCTTGAGCTCCCAGAGATATTGCCTTGCAGAGGTCTGTAGCCAAAGATTTCTAGTGTAAAACTGATTTTTATAACTATAACCACTAACAGAACATTCTCAACATTGTAAGAGATTCTTCTCAGACACTGGAATTAGTTGAGACAAGTAGAAGAGTTAACCCTAGGATTTTTATAAGTATGAAATTAGTTAAAATACGTATTAACTTTTTAAGCTTACAGACTTCCCATTTTTCCTTGTCCTCCAAAATTTCTCTGGGAATTGGAGGTTACATATCTGTTCCTATTCCTTAGTTCACAAAGAAGCAACAAGTCCTGTTCCCCAAATGTAAGGTTCCTACAGCCAGGATAATAAAAAACAAGGCTAAATACAATTTTGTACTTTTCATGTTCCTTCTCATTCCCTCAAAATAATCTTCACTTCTCACCTCCCCTTAAATACACAAATATGAGTACATTCCCACATCGTCACACACCTGGACCTGCCTTGGCAAAGTGGTGAACAAGTTATTGTTTGCTTTTATGTTCTCTCCGTAAGAAAACATTTCACCCCATATTGCATGCATTCAGTATGTGTTGCTGTTCAAAGTGCTTTTACATACATTATTATAAATAATTTTTCTAATTACCATTTCAGATATGAGGAGCAGATGTCATGATTTCCATTTCTTAAGGGATAGCTGCCTTGCTTTGGAATTAGTGAGGGCAAGTAGGTCTTCTGTGTCTTAGAATCTATTCGAGGCTTTTGGGGCAGCTAATCTGTCAGGATGACATATTTCTACCAGTAGCCTATTCCCCAAGAACTGTTTATGCTTAACCTTTTTTTCTCATACCTACCACTGCTGGATGATCAGACAGGTTTCTGACTATGGACAATGGTTGTGGATTCCTTCCTCCAGCAAACATATTTGGTTACTTTATCCCTAAACTCTTTGGTTTTCACTCCATAAATAATAGGATTGAGCATTGGAGGTACAAGGAAGTAGAGGTTGCCAAGAATGGTGTGGACATGGGGTGGAATCCCTCGACCAAACCGGTGAGTGAGAAAAGAGAAAAGGGAGGGAGTGTAAGAGATGAGCATGACACAAATGTGTGTGGTACAGGTGTTGACCGCTTTATGGTGGGCTTCCTTAGAGGACAGACGCATAATAGCCCGAATGATTAGCACATAAGATGAGGCAATAGCTGAGATGTCTATCCCAACAACCAATAAGGCCACCACCAGACCATATAACCTATTGACTGTGGTGTCCACACACACCATCTTCACTACAGCCATATGCTCACAGTAGGTGGTAGGGATGACATGATTGGCATGAAAAGGCAACTGCTGTAGGAGGATGGGCATGGGGAGGATGAACAGTATTGCTCTCACTAAACTCACTAGGCCAATGAGCCCAATGCGACTATTGGAAAGAATGGTGGTATAGCGCAGGGGCTCGCAGATGGCTACATAGCGGTCAAGGGCCATGGTCATTAGGATGGCAGATTGCAAGGCAGAGATGGAGTGAATGAAGAACAGCTGGACCAGGCAGCCCTCATAGCTGATCTTACTTTGGCCAAACCAGAAGATGCACAGCACCTTGGGAATGGTGGTTGTGGACATGCCCAGGTCAGTGAGGGCCAACATGCAGAGGAGCAGGAACATGGGCTTGTGAAGAGAACGCTCTGTGGAAATGGTGAAGAGGATGATGCAGTTCCCGAGGACAGTAAGGAAGTACATGGAAGAGAGGGGAATAGATATCCATCTGTGTTTGTCCTCCATCCCAGGAATACCTTGGAGAATGAAGAAAGAAGGATGGCCCTGAGAGGCATTACAAGAGGTCATGGTGGCACCCTGGTGAAGTACCTGAGAAAAGCAATGAAAAAAACTTCATCAGCATCATTTTAAATAAAAATCAAGATTTTCAAAGTGGAAAACAAAAGTTGGAGTGTTAATATATGTAAAAGTGATTCTGAAATTATGATAGCATTATACTGCTGTATTGCAGTGGTCAAATGTGATACAACAACATTAATATGTAAGAGACTACATTTTTGATGATATTTTAAGGACAAACTGATTCATTATTTATTAACAAAATAAACATTACATATATAAGACTATATTAATAAGTAAATGTGTATCCTCTTAAAGAATATAATGAAGTATGTAAAACAAAAATGGATAAAAGTATAAAGAGAAATTGACAAAATATTATATATCTCTCTCATCAGCAAAAGGATCAAAAAGGTCAACTAATGAGTTTACCTGAACGTGACGTAATATGAGAGAGGGAAGCTGGTCCCAGACACTTTCTTCAACTGTGTACGTGGGGATGTGTTCACGTGTATGTAAGCATAGTTTAGTAAATATTTACATGGCTCTTGGAAAGCATACTCATGACCCTGCATCTCTCCTCTCCTTGCTTTTGGGCACCAAGAATCTATAATGTGGCCCTTTAAGTAACCTAAGTAAGGGCCTCCAGGGTGCCCAGAATTATCTCTTTGCTACTCCCTCCTTCCTCAAACACACTCGCACACAAGGCATCACTACTATTATGTGTAATATTGACCCTGGAGGCTACTCTGAGTTTCCAAGAGATAAGGCTGGTTGACCTTAGGGATTCTTGAAATGCTCCAATCTTTGCCAGTCCTGGAGGAGCCTGAGGAGAGAGAGGGTGAACTTATATCTGAGTCTCGAACTTATTTGGAGCTTGGCAGTTTGAATATTCCAGAGGCCCTTACTCGCAAGCATGAGTAGGTGTGAGAGCTAGGAAGGGAATAACTTCACTGCTAGAGGAATAACACTCATGAAGGCATCAGAGGTACAATCCCTGATGTAAGGTCTATCCCTAGCTCCTTTCTGATTTTCAGGCTCTAACCTTTTCTCCAGGTCAATGGCTTTGCCCCAGACATTCCCCAGAGCATTTTCTGTAATTCCACCTCCTCACTTCTCCATTCTCTGGCCATAAAACAGTCTTTCATTCCTCAGCATCCCCTCAACTTCTGTAGTTTTTTTTCTCATAATTTTAGAGGAAGCAAGTTATTACAGTTTGTCAAAAAGCATTTTGCTAAATCCATTCCAAATTCACTGGATAGAACAAAACAGTTACAAAATTATGCAAACACTTAACAGAAGCAAAACTCAGAAAGTCAGATTCTAAATCCTGAAGTAGTGCAGATTTTGCTTTGATAGGCCCTGTAGGAAGATTTTGTTCAGAGTTAGGTGTCAGTAAGAGGGTGACAGTGGTCAAGAAAAGTGAGTGGCAGAATAAATGGCCCTAGACAATCAATACATCAACAGAAAGGGCCATAAAGAGACGAACACCGATATACTTGCTTATAGACACATCTATACAGCTTCCCCTACAGAAATAATAACATGCTCTAAAAATACACAGAAATTCTGGCCTCAGTCATTTCTTTTCTCTCTGTCCCAAGGTGGTCCTGAAGGGTGATAATGACAGGTAGCAACCAAAAAGAACCATTTCTTCCTAATCCTGCTCTCTCATGTTATATTCACTGTCCTATCAAATCCTGAATACAACTTCTAAAGAGACTATATCTAGCAAATGTCTTGTACTATCAGCCAGAGGATTCTCACTCTCAGTCACAACTTTTAACCTTGCCTTTTGGATAATACACTGCTCTGGGGTAATAACTTCAAGCAGATTTCTCCCCAAATCTTGTATCCTTATCCCTAGAATCATCTTTGGCACCTGTGGGCATACAATAAGTATCAAATACATGAATAAAAGAATGAATAAACAAATAAACAAATTCATGTAAATATAAATTAAATATGTATCCTAGTTCATAAAATCTTACATGCTTTTTTCTTGTATGTATAAAACCCCAAAACAAAACAATGTTTGAAGGCCATCACTTCTCCTTACATGAATTTATAAAGACAGAGAAAATATAAACAAATTATAATAATTCATTTTGCTTAGAATCTTAACAAAATGATTCTAAAACTCAACTAGAAAAACTACCATATGAAGATAATAATTACATAACAGAGGGGTGCTGCTTACCCTACTAAAAATATAAATATATCATGAAACTGTTGTACTTCAAACCATGAAGCTATGGAGTAGGAACAGACAGATTATTTGAACAGAATAGTAATAATACAAATATCCAAGTATATATATATATATATATATATATATATATATATATATATATATATATACACAATATATTATATAATAATTCAAAACTGTGGAGAAATGATAAATTATATAGAAATAATTAAATAAATCTATATTTCTCATATCACCAGTGAGGTTTTCATGTTTACCAATGCCAAATCTTTCTTTCTCTTATTTTAATCTATTTTGGACACACAAAGGTTATAAAGAATAATATAACATTTATTCATATACACACAGAATAGATTAAGAAATAAAATGTTACAAAGATAAGACTCTCCTTTGTAGCTTATTTATGTGTCATTTATTTTCCTTATTCTTCAGAGATGAAATGTATTGTTATTATTCTCATATCATTTCATACTTTTATACTTTTATTACATAAATAGTAATGCTAAATTAATTAATGCATAAAATTGTAATGCATATTTTAAGCTGTATATAAATGGTATTATCTCATGCCATTTTTCTGCATCTTGATTTTTGCTCAACATTATATTTGTGATATATGTTCATGTTGATGAAAGCAGGTCTGGTGAAGAATTTATTATTTCTATAAAGTGTATTTATTACTACCATTTTGAGGTCTTATACGTGCTACTATAGTTTATTAAATGAAGATACCAATTTAATTCATTCATTTATAATGCTACTATGTTTATTTCACTCATTTTTCTTTAATGAAAATTTAGGCAATTTATAATTATTTATAATTATAATATTTGTATTAATATCTTCATATAAGCATATCTTGATCACATACACAGTATGCCTCAGGGCTTACATTTAGAAGTGAGATTTCTGGGTTTTAGGATATGCATATCTCTAACTTTGTTAATATTATTATATTGATCTGTGAAGTAGTCAATTCATATTTAGTATTTCACTAATAGTGGATAAGTGTTCCTATATTTCTATGTTTTCATAGATTGTTAATATCTGAATATTTGTTTTAATGTTGCCAATCTGAAGGATGTAAAAGTGTTTTTCATTGCATTTTCCTTATTACTCGAAGGGCGACAATTCTTTAAAAAATTGTTAGTTTTTTGTGTTTCTTCTGATAATTGAATGTCCTTATCTTTTATTATTTTTATTTTTCCTATTTTTATCAGTTTTAAAATCCACAAACTCTGTAAAATATCTCAATTAATTTAGAGCCTTTAAAAATCTTTCAATTACTTTTTTATTTGTTTTAACATATTGTTAGATCTAATATAAGTACCCTAAATTTTGCTGCTATTATCAATTATAACATAAAATATCTATTTCCAATGGTGAATTTATATAATAATGTAATTTATTGGTGTGGGTTTTGTTTATTTACATCAAATTCAGCAAATTTATTGAAATATCATTCTTTAGAGACTTTAGGGTTTCTCTGCAGAAAAATCATATCATTTGCTAATAATTTTTCTCCCTTTATGACTCTTAAAAGTCTATTGCTTTTTATTGTCTTATGTCAATTTGGTTTTACTGTACATTATTGAAAAGAAGTGTTTAGAGAATGCATATCTTAAAGAAAAAAGTTTTTCATTCTTTACAACAAAATATATTTTAAAATATTTAAAATATCAAACAAAAAATTAAAAGTACTAATGAGGTAATGAAAAATAACTTTAAGCAAAGAGAGGTCTGGCCTCTGCCCTCAGCTCTTGAGAGGTGATCTCTAGACCTCTGGAACGTCCTGCTTGACAGATATGTCTATTTTGTCCATGGGCTTTGGCTACTGAACAATCTTTCAATGTGATTTATGATGAGGGCTTTGGGTCATATTATATCTGTTCTGGCCTAAAGAGGAGTTGGAAACCACAAATATTATCTGACCTCCAGGAGAGGCTGGGGAATAAAGGTATCATGTGAGAAATATGTGAATAAGTTCTAGCAACTCTAGACACCAAAGTCTCAATTTAGTATCCATGGTTGGCAGTACTCTGTGTACAGGCACACATGAACCAAGAGAAGGGAACACTCACCTATATAAATCCATAGAGAGAGGGTGACCAGAAGTTTCACATTTGGACCCTTAATGGACTCTGCTGTATGAATCTCCTACTTCTACTGTTTTAATCTCTATCTTTTTTGTTATATCAACCCCTTAATCATAACACTTGCCTGAATTTTGTATTTTTCTAGTAAATTAATTAAAATAATATTGTGGTTACCCCCAAATTTGTGGCCAGTATGTCTGAAGTGAGGGTGTTCTTGAGTACCCCTTAACTTATACCTGGTATTTGAAGTAAGGCTAGTCATGGTGAAACTATTCCCTCAGAATTTTCAGTTTGGCAACGTTTGGTAACTATAGACATTGGGTAGAGAAGCATTTTATTAGTTATATTAGATCATTATTAATCATGAAAAATTGTTGAGAAAGAGAGAGAGAGAGAGAGAGATGGAGAGAGAGAAAAGAGGGGGAGGGAAGCAAGAGGGAAAGAAGAGAGACCAATCTGTATTTCCTTCTGCAACCAGCCTTCAGTAGATCACACACACTGTCACTTTCAACACATTCTTTTCACTAGAATTGAGTCACTGAGGCCAGCACATATTTAAGGGAGAGAACATAGCTTGTATCTCTTTGTAGAATGTCAAGATCACTTTGTAAGAAGAACATGAAAGATAGAATATATCGGTGTAATCACCTTTTTATCACCTGCCACAGACATCTAAATTTAAAATCTTTTCTAAGGCAAATTAGATATATAATAATGATATATATATATATATATATATATATATATATATATATATACACATATATATACATATATACATATATATACATATATATACATATTATATGTATATATATATATACAAACCCAATAAAAATTTGTGATGGCTAATTTAATGTGCCTATTTGACTAAGCTAAGAGATGCCCCTGAAGGTTGCTAAGACATTTTTTCTGGGTTTGTCTCTAAGCAGCTCTAAAGGTGATTACCATTTGAATTGGTAGACTGAGTAAATAAGTTGCCTTCACAATGCTGGTGGGCTTTATCTAACCCAATGAAGACCTGAATAAAGCAAACAACAGAAAAAAAGCGAGACTGAATGAACTTGCTCTCTGCTTGAGCTAGGACATTTCCTGCCCTTGAACATCAGTGCTGCTGGTTCTAGGGTCTTCAAATTCAGACTGAATTATACTACTGGATTTCTCAGGTTTCCAGTTTGCAGAGGGCAGATCCTTGCTAGGCTTTCATAATTGTGTTAGCCAATTCCTATAATAAATATCCTCTTTTATACATCTATGTATATCAAATTCTGGGTGTGCACATAATTTTTCATTTGTGAGGTGTCTAAAACTAAAAGCATTTTAAAATTTATTGGGATGACACTAGTTAATAAAATTTTATAGGTTTCAAGTGGGTGCTAAGAGAGCTTGTTTAGTTCCACCAACACGGTAAAGAATTAAGGATCAGCGAAATCTAGAAAAAGTAAGATTTATTAAAGTATATATCAAGAGAGAAATGGGCTACATCACAGATGGCCATAACCCTACATAATTCAGGAAGTGTGCTTTACATAAGCCAGTGATGGTAATTACAGGGGCAGTGTTAGATGATTAGCATGTGAAATCAATTGATTGACATGTAGCTGTTATGTAACCTTTGTCTATTGTGTATGCAGTTACCCAGAATTTAGTCTGTTATATTTAGATTCATGAAATTCCGAACATACATATGACATTGTAATGATGAATAGGTCAGTACATGTACTAACTGCTCAAGTATTTATGACTGGACTAAACAAGCATTTATTGTTATGGTTTTTATCTCCTTGTATTCCAGGATGTAATGGTAATTTTTAATTGAAAAAATGAGTGTTTCAGAGAGGTCACTGGGTTGGGTGTTCATAACCCCATCACTCATGTCTATCTGACTAACAAGTATACAATTTAATAATACGTCACATGTATATTGCATTGTCTGTCCTCCACCCAAAGTTAAATTTTCTTTTGTCATCATATATTTGACCCTCTTTACCCTTATCTATCCCTCTCTCTGTTAACAAATAGATTGTCTGTATTTATGAGGTTTTGTTTGTCTTGTTTGTTTGTTGCTGTCAGTTTTACATCCCACATATGAGTGAAATCCTATGGTTCTCAACTTTTTCTGTATGATTTATTTGGCTTAGCATGATAATCTCAAGATCCATCCATGTCATCACAAATGGCAGTATTTCATCTTTTCTTATGGCTGAGTAATATTCCATTGCATATATGTACCACCTCTTCTTTATCCAATCATCTATCAGAGAGCATTTCAGTTGTTTCCATATCTTGGCCACCATGAATAATTCTGCAATGAACATCAGGGTACATATATCTTTACAGATAAATGTTTTTAAATTTAACAAAATAGCCAATTATCTGCTTTTCAAAATTCAGAAGAGTAGATTTATAAACATATCTGCTTCGAAAATTAACTCCTTGATAACTTCCAGTGTTAACAACAAGAAGAGCAGTGAAGCTCTAAGGGATTATTCTTTGCCTATGTTTTCAGTTTACAATGTCATTTATTGTCCCTTTTCCAAAGAAAATGATTAGGAAATGCACACCAACTGGAACCTTAAACTGAGGATTCTTAAGAATCTTCCAGAAGCAGGTGCTCCTTGGAAGGCAACAGCTAACTCAGAATTTTCTGATTAGCAGATGATGACACAAAGTGCACAGCCTCTAGCCAAGAAAATGAAAAATTTTCACTTCTTTGCTGTTTTTGTTCTCTTCTTTTTCCTTTGTTTTACTCCAAATTTTGCTTATTATTATGATTTGACAAATTTTTGTGGTCACGTAAGAGCTTTTCAATGCATTTAAAACTATTTTTATAGTAATCACAACCTAATCTCATACAGTGTTTCTCTGCTATCTAATTTAAATCAAAGTTCTCTGTGTGTGTGTGTGTGTGTGTGTGTGTGTGTGTGTGTGTGTGTTTCAGATATTTTTTCCCCAGGTCTCTTTGGGTATTTGTGTATTTCTCACATATTAACTTCAGATTTTAGTATTTTAAAGATTGGAAACTGACGCAGAGTCAACACATTAATTCAGCTGAATTTTTTACATCACTGGCAATGATTCAAATGTAGTAGGATGAGCACAGACATTGGGACAATTTTTATTACAGTAATGAGTATCTTCATATTCTCTCCAGACTGCTTTACAGGTAATATTTTATTATCTGGATAATTTTTTCCCATTGAAAAATCAAAATTCAGCTCTCTCTTCTTCTGATAGCTGATACTTAACAATTACAACACAGTTGTGTTCCTCTGGAAGGGCTTTTGTCTACCTGAAACACACAAGTCTACCTGATATATCAGGGGTAATTCCTAGAGACTTCTAGGTTTTTAAAACCTGTAACCTTTCAGTAGACCATATTTTCCTGAAAAGGATACCCAGAGATTTCCAAATGAATAAGTATGGATTACTCAGGAAGCTCCCAGGAGAAGTAACCACTTTTTCCTGTGCACTGTCTCTAGTTGCCATTCCAATCATAGGAAAAATACAACTGTTTTTCTTTTATCCTAGGAGATGTTTTTGCCGTCTAAGACTTTCTGTTGCACCTATGTGAACACCACCTTGTAAGAAAAAGTACTGTTATAAGCTAAACAAATAGTCTGGGTGTCTATAATACAGTTAAATAAATATTAGTCATATTTTTTGTGGACTGAATTGAGTCATTTATGTTCTTAGCTCTACAGCCAATTACATGGACTAAGAATCATTAACTTCTGGAAATTGTGTTGAATTTGTCTGATGCACCTAGTCTGGAATCTTAAATTCTACTGCATAGCCATTGTCACATCAGATAAACAAAAGTTTTATCCCTTAACAAAATAAATATACAAGACTAACTATAGGAACTATAGGCTATGTTTTCAGGACAACCTTCTGATCAATAAAATTCCAATAAAGTCTGGATCTAGACAAATTAATATTTTTCAGGCTGATTTCACCTGCTTTTAGTCAAAAGAGGACACTAAGATCAAACAAATAAACAAACACCTGCCTGCAATTCATATTATTCCCAGTTGAACATAAATGAAGCCTAAAGTTTATAAACAACGCATGGACAGGCCACTCTGTAACAAAGTCTGGAAATTAAGACTAGATTTAAGACTTAACAAACACAAGTAACTGCTTTTTCTTTACCAATGTGACCTCTAACACACATTTGTCCACGTAGTCCTAGATTTGAAAAAATGTTGATATAATCATCAAAGTACATACATTTCTTGACTACATCTAATTTAGAATTGCCACCATAATTTCAAGATCCATTCTTAAAATTATGAAGCACAATATCTCATTTGATAAAAATCCCCTTCTAACTCTCTATTATGAGTTTCACAACAGTTCTTCTTGGGTACTTTCTCACTTTCTGCAACAGGATCAGTTAATCTAACTATTTGACTTAAATAAGTTCCTGATGGTCTCTAGGTTGGTGAGTTTTAATAACTTCCAACAGAAGAGGTAGTCATCACAGTTTTTTAATACCTTTTTTTCCAATATTTAGAAAGCATTTTATTACAATTATTTTTTGATAATATTGTTCCATAGAAATGGCTTAGTTATACAACATAGGAATAATGAGAAAACAAAAGATATACTCTCAAGTTATGAATAGATTGCACTTTTTTGCCTCAGCTCATGGAAAGGGCCTAGAATCAAGATGGATAATACAATAATGATTACTTTACCATGAGAAGAAAAAAAATATCTTAACATGGACATATTTTCATCTTTGCTCCAATAATATCTTTTACTTCTTGTCACTGCAAGTATCATATTCTATTGTAATTACTTTTCTTTCTCCTTAGAGTGTGAGTTTCCTGATTGCACATGTGTCTTATTCACTAGTGAAATTTGATGTGAAATTCGATGTCCAAATATATGAGGTACATAGTTGATCCTCAAACATACTTTTAAATGAATGCCTAACTACAAAGATAAGTAAATAAAAAGTGTTTCTAAAGTTGTTGCCAAAGGCTTTTACTTTTTAGACAGTAAGTTAGGGATTTCCAAAGACTGTGTAGTGGTAGGAATGAGGGATTACTGCTTGATGGTTATGGAGTTGCCATTTGTTGTGATGAAAGTTTTGTAAATAGTCATGATAGTTGCTCAATATAATGGGTTGAAATGCCAAGTTATGCAATATATATTTTATAATAGCACAGTAAAAAAAATCTCATCTCTGTTTATATGACCTTTATTCTTCAAACACCACATTGCAAACTAGATAACTTCCGTGTAGGTTGAACCTCAGACTTAGAGAAAGAAAAAGATAAGAATCCTGAAGTTGAAAAGTAGAATGGATGTCTTAGGAGACTGAAAGTTCCTGATGACAACAACATATAATGAAGTATTGACTCTAGAGAAGATGCATACATTGTGTAAGAGGGTAGGCTGGTTACTTGCTTTTATTTCTTTTAAGGTACTCCCAAACAAACAAACGAAAAAACAAGCTTTTGTAAAAGGTAGCTCATGCTAAAGCATGAAGGCCAGTTTTTCTGATTATCCTAGGAAATCCTGGATAACATTAGCAGGAAACTCTGTGTCCTGGAAATTCTTATACACCCGAAGGGCTGTTCATGAAATGAGGTAAATGAAAAGTCAGATTAAGTCCACAGTGGGCCAAAAATAATTTGCATGTAAAACACATCACTCTTAGAACATCAGGAAAATGCAAAAGTTCTCAATCATGAGGTAAATAAGTTAGCTACAAATTTTCATCTTTTGAAGTCATTCCTTGAGAAAGTTGTTCTATGACTTTTCCATTTATGTCTGTGCTTCCAAACTTCTCACAATAAGCCACCAGCTGTCATCTTCATCTCTTTGAAATCTAATCCCAGATTCAGAAGGTCATGGGCTCTCACAGCCTTCTCTGGTCTAGGGTTGATGCTCTTACTGCAAATACACTTCATATGAAAAAGTGTTAGCAATCAACTAATAAATGTGTGTGTGTGTTCTCAATTTCTTGAAGCTATAAGAAAGTAGTTTTTTTATGACCACTTTTCTTCTACTTCTATTTCTGGGATGTCCGTACATTGAGAGAATAAATATTTGCTCTTATTTTCAAATGTGCTACATTGCCTCCTGACTGTTTCCTAGAAAGATTCAAGACTTACATGCCCATTAACAGGGCATATAATAGTTTACAGGGAAATAGTATTCTGTTTATTGAGAAGGTATAGATAAGTTGTTCTAAATACTTCAAAAACTCTCAGATAACACATGAGACTGGCAGAAGCAGCAATCTCTAGTCCAAGGAACAGAAGCATTAGAGAAGGTGGGAAATTAAATATAACCTTTAGCTTTGGTCTTTGGGGTATGGAGAAAATATAGCTACCTCCTCTGCATAAAAAGGCTGAATATTCTCAGTCGGATCTGTTTAGTATTAATGCCATAGACCAGGGGATTGAGAACAGGGGGCACAAGGAGATAGAGATTTGCAAGTACAATGTGAACATGAGGAGGTACTTGGTGGCCAAAGCGGTGAGTGAAAAAGGAAAAAAAGGCAGGAATATAGAAGACAAGAATCACACAGATGTGGGCTCCACAAGTGCTAAATGCTCGGAATTGGGCATCCTTTGAGGGCAGACGCAGCACAGCACGCAGGATCAAGGTGTATGAGGTGGCGATGAGGACCACGTCCATGCCAGTGACTGAAAGTGCCACAGTGAGACCATAAATGGTATTGGGCTTGATGTTGGCACAGGCCAACTTGGCAATGCCCATGTGCTCACAGTAGGTATGGGGAATGATATGATGTCCACAGAAGGGTAAGCGTTCAATGAGGATGACAAATGGGAAAACAAAGAGAAAGCCACGGACTACACATGCCAGACCAATCTTCCCAATCACTGCAGCATTAAGGATGGATGTATAATGAAGTGGACGGCAGATAGCCACATAGCGGTCAAAAGCCATGGCCAGCAGAACAGCCGACTCTGTGGCAAAGACTGTGTGAACAAAAAACATCTGGGTGAGGCAGCCATGGTAGGAAATTACATGAGACCTAAACCAGAAGATTGTTAGCATCTTGGGCAATGTGGTTGAACAGAGTACCAGGTCAGTGATGGAAAGTAGACACAGGAAGAGGTACATTGGCTCATGCAGAGATCTATCCGTCATGATGATGTAGAGGATGGTGCCATTGCCAACCAAAGCAAGGATATACATGGAGCAGAAAGGGATGGCAACCCAAATATGCTGGTCTTGCATCCCAGGGATTCCAAGTAGAATAAATGTGGAAGGGTGGAAAGCAGTGTCATTGGGAACAGATGAAGAGAGCATAATGATACTGAGGGTGGAAGGCTTTCTCTTCCTAAAAGTGTATAGAACACACCTGTCAGATGGCTATGAAAAAAAAAAGTGTATAGAAAATTAGAGAAGGTCATCCTGGTGCCATTTATTCTTACTATGTATCTATTTCCACAAATTCTACTATAATTATGCCTTCCTCATTTTTTGGCTGGGTAATTGAAATGACTCTGTAACTAATACGTCCACTTCCAGGATTTCCATCTTCCAGTAAAGATGTGAATATGTGAATATAGTCAGCTAAAATACAAATATAACTTTTCTTATTGTATGCTATGCAGGATATCTAGCATTAACCTCATTTGGTCTACTCTTCACAACTTTCCATCATGTCTAGGCCCTAGAACACTGGACTACATCAACAGACTCCCCTGCCCTTACTTCTGATTGGATTTGTCAATAGGAAACACCAAAATGAGATTGCAGGGTGGTCAGGGATATATTCTCTCAGCTCCCTCTCAGCAGGATTGCTGTAAATGGCTGCATCTCTCTTTAAACAGCCTTCTCTGGCTCTGGTTTCCACTGGTAACCACATCCTTCTCGTCTCCCTTCATTTTAAGTGTTCTAACAGTGTCTGCTATCACTAACCCAGGGATTTCACAAGTAGTTGTGATTTCCCTACACTGACCCACACTTTGTATAATGGTCTTTTTGTACTCAAATATACCTAATTTGAGTGTGCAATCTGTTTCTTGCTAGGGGCTTGGTACAATAGCTTGCAAAGTTCTTCTTGATCTTGTTCTTGATTTTTCCCACCTTTCTAGCATTATTTACCACTACATTCCATCACATGCTTCATGTTCCAGCCATATTTAAGTATATGTAATTTTGGACATTTTTAAATATCTCAAAGCATGTTTTAACACACCTATATGCCTTTACATATGGTGTTTTTTATGTACAGAATGGCTTCCCATTTAGTCACCTGCCAAGCTGAGTACATTCTTCTTTATGAAGCCCTTCTATGATCCCCTCTGCTGTGGATTGAAAGCCAAACATCTTTATCATACTCTCCTCAGGAAATACAAACCTGTCTTATTATTATGTGTATTCTACTTTTCCATTACACTATGAAATTTCTGCATCTCATTTTTTTCTTTATATTCAACATCAAGTCTTATATACCTTAGAGAAATAAATAAACTTAACAAGTAAATGAATAAAGGATTGAATGCTGCAATTAAATTTTTTTAAAACAGATTTGGGTAAGTGGCCATGGTTGAAAATGTTGTTTCTTCTTGGGAGCCTTCTTTTGTATCAGACAAGATCTTATCTCCCTAGATCTATAATGCCATTATGTTTTTTTCACTCTATATACTCCAAGAGATGCAATTGATAAGCTCTATAATGCATTTCCTAACCTAATATAATTCAATCTAATCTGTCTATAACACATTTCTGTCTGCTTTTCTTGACTGGCCACATGTATTAGTTTGATTATATAACATATCTGCCTTAGCCTGTTTTGTCTACTTTAAGTATGAATCCTGATATGACTATTTAAGCCAGGAGCTACACAGAAAAACTTCAAAATGAAGCATGTCATAAGAAGAAAAAAAGAAAGGTAGAGACCAAGGGCTTAGTTATGAGTTTAATCAGGGTAGGTTGTCACTAGCCATGGATTTAAGATAATGCCAATAGGAAAGAAGAAAAGAGAAAAAGAGCCATTTTTCCTTGGAGCTATATTACCTTGAGAGATTCCTATAGGTGAAGTCAGAGTCATTATTCTTACCTTACTGAGGTTCAGTCTTTGGGACTCATACACCTTTATGTCTAGAAGGAACAGCAACATTCAATTTATTCAATGATTCTCACTTAAAACAAATTTTAGAATCAATGATAAGACCAAAAAAGTTCTATAAGAATTTAAAAGAATATCCTTCCTTCAATCCCTTATTCATTTGCAACTGAATTATTAAAAAATCAACTAATTTTCTTTGTTTTATTAATTGCAATACTGTATGCATTTCTCATACACTACTGCAAGTTTGCTACTTTATGCTAACAGTTACTTAAAGCTATAAATTATATAAGTCATAACATTATTACAAGTTTTAATTACTAAGGTAATTATTACTTTGTTTAAATTTTAAAGCCAAGCAAGAGAATTTACTGTCAATTCTACTGTAATTTTGTATATCTTTAAAAATTCAAAAATCAAATTAGAAGGAAGAGAGTTATTATAAACATATCAATGTCCATCTTGGAAAAGGGTAAATATTTTTTACTTCTATCCTGGGAAGACTAGAGATTTTTAAATAACAAATAAATCAGTGAAATGTAATCTTTTCATCTAGTTGGAAAATAAATCTCATAGTTCAATACTTATATAATGCTTGACTCCCAAACATGGTATCTTAAAAAGTTGAATGGCAGTTGCTTATGCAATCTAGTGGTGAGAATATATGCAATTTTGAGGCACCCATTTTAAACTTTAGACCCTCTGATTCTGAGAATGTTTTCTTTTCATTAAGTCAATTTCTGTCAATACAATCCACATAAAACAGGCATAATTTTTCTCAATGTGTTAACCTTTTATTTTATGAACACTAATATCCCTGTTAAGGTTACTCTTTTATTTACTTTGGCAAAATTTTTATTGAGAGTCTACTATGTACCAGGCATTCTTCTAGATATTTAATATATACTGGAGAGTAAGAACATGCATGTTCCTTAATATATTAAACTTATCTAATGAGAAGACATAATTAATCAAATAAACCTTAATATGTGTGTTAAAATGTTAGTGATATATGGTATGAAGAAAAGTTACATAAAGTCAGTACCTACTCAGAGATGCATTGACTCCATAAAAAAAGCCATAGGCATGAGTCTACAAGAGTTGAGTAACTGTTGAGGATGGGACATTGTGGACATCACTTATTTATGTGGTCACCAGGAGTCACATTAGACTCAGCAGCACATTACATATACTCAGCGAAAGCCTTCCTGAGGAAATAAAATTTAGTCTCCAAATATGAGTCTTCTTTAAATACTTCAAGCATCTCTTGTGTAGCTCAGCTCCAAGAATCATCACCCTCCTTATGTGGTCCAGTCTGGAAAATAAGAGATCAGAGAAGGCCTAGACTTAAGTGCCTGGCTTCAAAATCTGGCCTGACTGCTGTTATTTGCTAACTGTATTACCTTAAGCAATTATTTTATTCTCCCTCTGTCCTCAGTTTCCTAATGTAAAGTTGAGATAATAATACTTCATAAGGGTTTCAGAGATTGAAAAAATCATGTAAAGTACATAATTCATTCTCTGTGAATTAATAAACAGTCATTATGATACTGCTATTTTTCATGACTGAATATCTCTGAGTCCATTGGTCTTACCATGTACTACTCTCTCACCATGTCCCTTTCAAAAGAGAAAACTTCATTTAGTACTTCAGGCTGAAAGTCATACTAGTCTTTCTAGAATCTGTAATCCCATGGTGAGGGCACTGAGGGTTTTACCCTCATTTAAATAAAAAACTATCTTCAGAAATATTCAAGACTGGTCCTCAGTTAACTGGGTTAGGTGGACTCTTGCAAGATATGAGATGGACTGGCTCCTCAATGATCCCAATACCAACAATATGCAAATGTCATTGAAGTCCTCTCATTAATCTTTTTTGGAAATAAGAAAAGTTGTGATATTTGGGTCCTTCAGTACAAAGAGAGTGAGCACTTCTGTGCTGCCACTAAGTGATGTTAAAAATAAAGTTATATGTATCTTATTTCTGTTTTAAAAAAAATCTGTTAGGCTGTTTGATTAGGCAATCACCTGATTTTGCCCTGGAAAAGATAGCTGGAACCTGAGGATGTTGAAGTAGGGATTCTAAGGTTGATGGGCTTCTAAGTTTTCTGCATATGAAATTATAGGAGGAAATTGGAGAATTAGATTTATAAGAAATCAGTTATACTCAGACACTGGGGGAGCTGGAAATCAGATGAGTTTTCTGATCCTCTAGCCTCTCTAAGGGCACTATGAAAGTCCTAGGTTCTCAAGAACAAGGTTGCTCTCTAACAAATATATATAGCTTAACTCCTGTTTGTCTAGCCTCACCAATATGAGAAAGTAAGATGCAGTTATAGTGAAGAAATTCTGACTTCACCAATACTTTAAGAAAGCTTCCTTCTTGAGACCTATATGACTGATTTGTCTTGAAATCATAAAGAAAATAGAAAGAAAATAAAATCTCTAACTGCAGCATAAAAAAAAATTTGGTGCATAGAAAATAACTACTTACTGAAGATAAATTTTTGTTATGCAATAAGGTTATCCAGATACCTGAAGGATTCAAGAAACTGTACATCCCATAATAGAATTCAGGAGGTATTTTGAGATGCCCTGCAGAGTAGCCAAAGACATCAATATCTTATTTATTTTTTTATTTTTTTAATTATTTTTTCATTATAAGTATATTAGTTTCAGTTATACAGTAGACACAACATTTATGGCTATATCACCCTGAATGTGCCTGATCTCAATATCTTTGTATGACTGTCATCTCTCTCTGTCTTCCCTTACCTCTGCTCCTGAATTCACAGAACTGTTCTTAACCTTAATATTTTGTCCATCTCATTTATCCAATACTAACCCCAGCCTCAGTGGTTAGCAGTACTAGAAAAAAAACTGATCCAGCACAAGTAACATAGCTCCTAGATCTGAGATTTGGTACCATTTATCTCCACCCTCTGAAGGATTTTTGGTCCAGAGAGGCAATGCTTGGCTCAAAGCACCAATGATCTCAGCTGCTAAAAGTGGAGGCAAATTTGCCAATAAGATATCTGGGGAGACACATCAGTCGTATCAGAGTTTTGTCTTAAAGGCCAGGCATTTTTGTAAGGCAGGAGAAATGGTCATGAGTGTGCTTAGGGCTTTAAGGCCAGAATGAAAACCTGAGAGAAAAGTTCCACACAGGAAGTACATATTTGTTAACCAATCAGCACTATAATGACAGTATGTAAAGTTCTGAAGTTAAATGAGATAAAACAAAATTTTAAGTGGAATATATTTAAAGAGCACTAAAACCTAATCCCTAATAAAGATTACCTGATGAGGAAGAACTAGTGAAAGAGACAAGTAAGAAGTCGGTATGATGTAGGAGAAAAAACACTAAAGCTCAGTGAAGAAAGTCATTCAAAAAGAAGGAAACAATCAATTATATAAATTACTGATGATAAGTCAAGGAGTAAGAGGACTGAGACAACTATTTGTAGCAACTGCAGACATTATTGACCTTGACAAAGACAGAATTGTGCAGTAGTAATATGAAATTTGAAAAGGAATGAGTTAAAGACAAAATGGGAGAGAAGAATTAGAACTAGAATATATAGACAACTTTTCAAGGAGCTGTGCTGCAAAGGGAAGTAGAGAATTAGAATAGCTGGAAGGAAATTGTAGTCAAGAAAGAATCTTAAGGTTAGAGAAATACTATCAAATTTCTATATTGATGAATAAAGATCCAATAGAGAGAGAATTGATCATTTAAAAACAGAGAGTTTTTTAATAAATTTATTTATTTAAATCAGTTTCAAGTATACAGTACATTAGTTAAACATCTATAATGTTCATAAAACAATCCCCTCAATTGCTCCCTCCTTCCCCTGGCCCTCCACTTAGCCATCACATTAATGCTAACTGCATTCTCTCTTCCATGCTCCCCGTGCCCAACTATCAACTACTAATTTGTACTTTAACCCTTCACCCCATTCTCCTAGCCTCCCAATCCTCCTCTCCTCTGTCCGACACCAAATTGTCCACTATATTTGTGTCTGTTTTTGATTAGTTTGTTCTTTTTGTCCTCAGATTCTGCATAAAAGTAAAATCATATGGTATCTATCTTTTTCTGTCTGACTTATTTCACTCAGCATAATAACCTCTAGGTCCATCCATGTCATTGCAAATGGTAGGATTTCATTTTTTTAATGGCTGATTAATATTCCATTATATATATATAAACCATAATTTGTCTATATAATAGTCTGTTGATGAGCATTTAGGTTGCTTCCATATCTTGGCTATTGTAAATTGTGCTGCCATGAATACTGAAATGCATAGATCTTTACAAATTATTGTTTTGGTTTTCTTTGGATAAATACCCAGAAGTGCAGTTGCTGGGTCAAAAGGTATATCCATTTTTACATTTTTAAGGAACCTCCATACTGTTTTCCAGAACAGCTGTGCCAATTTACAGTGCCACCAACAATGTATGAGAATTCTCTTTTCTCCACATCCTCGCCAACACTTGCTATTTTTGATTTATTGATGATAGCCATTCTGACAGGTGTGAGGTTATATCTCATTTGCATTTCTTTGATGATTAGCGACCTTAAACATCTTTTCATATGTCTGTTAGCCATCTGTATTTCCTCTTTGGAGAAGTATCTATTCAAGTCTTCTGCCCATTTTTTAATTGGATTGTTTGGTTTTAGTTGTTGAGATGTATGAGTTCTTTATAAATTTTGAATGTTAACCTCTTATCAGATGTATCATTAGTGAATATCTTATCCCAGTCAGTTGTCTTTTTGTTTTGTTTATGGTTTCCTTTGCTGTACAAAAAATTTTTATTTTTATATAATCCCATTTGTTTATTTTTTCTTTTGTTTCCCTTGCCCAAAAAGATATATCTTAAAAGAAATTCCTGTTAATAATATCAGAGAGTATACTACCTATGTTTTCTTCTAAAAGTTTTATGGTTTAGGTCCTTATATTTAAATCTTTAATCCATTTTGAGTCTATTCTTGTATATGGTGTAAGGAGATGGTCCAGTTTCTTTTTTTGCACGTGTCTGTCCAATTTTTCCCAACACCATTTATTGAAAAGTCTGTCTTTACCCCATTGTATATTTTTACCTCCTTTGTCATATATTAAATGAGCATATAGGCCTGGATTTATTTCTGGGCTCTCTATTGCTGAAAAAGCACAATAAAGTGTGTGTGTATGTATAGTGTATGTATGTTTATGTTAGAGAGGGAGGGAAGAAGAAAAGCAGAGAGAGAGAATTTGTATTAAACAGTAACTCTAAGAATAAACCATAAAACTAATATTAATAAGAAATAAGAAATGAGGAAAATGAAGAAATGTGAAAAGGTAATAAGGTGATAGGATCAATTTATTATCAATAAAAATTCTAAGTTATCCACAAGGACTTAAGAAGATTAGGTAGGATAATCAAGATCCTTGGAGAAAAAAAAGGATACAGAGAATTAAATTGTTCTAGTTGACAACTGAGTAACAAAACTACCCCAAAACGTAGTGTTTTAAAACAATTTATTATTATATATTATGATTTTGTAGAGTTACTGGGATCAGATGAGCAATTGTCATTTGGGATCTTTCTGTCTCATGTGGTGGCAATCAGATTATGTATAGAGCAGTAGTCATCTTTAAGCTTGCCTAAAATTGATTCTGGCTATTAACTGAATGCTCAGCCAGGCTGTCATCCACATGAACTCCCATGTGGCCTGGGATTCTCACAGTATGATGGCTGTGTTCCAGAGAGAGTGTTCAAAAAAAACAAATGTCCAAAGACACAAATTAGAAAGATGTAAGCTTCTTATAATTGAGCCTTGAATATCTTGAAATGTCACAGCTATTGTATTCTTTTCTCAAAAAAAATCTCTAAGGCTAACCCAGATGAAAGGGAAGTGGAATTAAACTGCACCTCCTGTAGGAGTGGCAAGATGATACTGTAGAAAATATATCGGATACAAGATATTATTCTGGCCATCTTTGGGAAATAAAATTTGCAACAGCCCATCCTCCAACCAGAAAAATGTGAATATTCTCCTACATGCAAAATAAATTAATCTCTTTCCTAAAATCCCAAAGACTCATTCCCATCATGGGATTAGTTCAAAGTCCAGGATCTCAACCTCTAAACCAAGACAAAGTTTCAATAGGCAGTTTGGGCTCAATTCCTTGAATAGAGCTCCTTGAATGTGGTTCCTTTCAATTTGAAGACCTGTGTAGCAAAAAAAAAAAAAAAAAAAAAAAAAAGAGAGAGAGAGAGAGAGAGAGAGAGAAATCCTCTGCCTGTATAGTTAATATACAATGTTACACAGAGATAGAATAACTGCAATAGATACTCATACATAAAATATTGAGAGTCATATTATTAGTGAATAACTAGTTTATTAAAGATTATAAAATCCAGACAGATATGTATCACCCTTTTCTTAATAGGGACCCATCCTGCTCTCTGGGAATAAATCTCCATGGCTCTTAGCTTCTAGGCAATTAGCTTTATATTCAGTGTCATATTTGCTTCTCAATGAGAAATTATCTGTCTTTACATTTAAGTACCTTTTTCAGCCTAATGAAGTTGAAAATCTAAAGACCTCTTTTTATTTGCACTAACTCCCTGTATGATTTTGGCTGGGAGTTATGGTTATCTGGAAAAAAAGCCTTAAGATTCTTAGAAGATTCTTTTTTTAATTGAAATGTTTATTAGGCATACCCTTCAATATTTCCCTATGCTTAGCAAAAAATCTTACAGCCTCATCCTAGAAATGTAATTATATCCCGCAGCAATTTTTTTTTTCTTTGAGAGAGTCCTTTGTCATTTAGAGAGACTGGGGGGTAAAGAAAGGGAGTCAATTTCTTATTGAACCTGTAGAGCTGTGATTCCTTTGTGTTTACACTAAATTCTACTTGAATACTAAATAACTTCATTTTTGGTTCATAATTCTTTATCTGTACTCAATTTGACCTTTGGCATCTGGAAATTCTCTTGTCTGAATTCTTTTCTTCCTACATTTCATCTTGGACATTTCTTCGGCTTAGTCCATTTTTTCTCCTCCTCTAGCTAACTTCCTCTCATCTCCCTTCACACCAAGCTTTCCTAAACTATTTCCAAATTAGGTAACATTTCCAGGTGCACTTCTGTCACTCCACGTCATCCATTCAGGTCACTTACCATGCTACCTTCATTATAATTTACTTAACTTCCTCACTTTATAAATGGTAAACTGTAAGAGGACAGATACCGTGTCTGTTTATTTCACTGTTCTATCTCCCTAGAACGGAGTCTGCTGCATTGTTCAATCAATACTTGTTAAATAAATGACTGACAGAGGGCCCATGAGACTGCACACTAATTAATTTGTGTTGTAAATACAGTTTACTCATGTTTCCTACCCTACCATTTGCCTACCTCTCCCTCCATCTTGCATCCTCACAGCCTAATATATTAACACAAAATAGGCTCTTATACTTCAATTCTGAAAAATGGAAGATATGGAAAAGCATGAACACTTGTTTCCCATATTTTAAAATGTTTAAATTAGATAAAGACTCCCATCAAACAAACCTATGGAATCTATAGTTGCTATATACTATTGAAAGATGGTCTGGAAAGGACACAAATGTGAGAAAACGGGTAGCACTTTCCTCACCCACCTTCAAAGTTTTAGATGTAAAAAAAGGTTCATGGTTTTACATTTCCATTCTTTGTTGTAACTTCCCAGTTGTCACTAACTATACATTATTTTTCATGTATTAGTACTGTCTCTGTCTTTGATCACAGAATTCTGAGTAGGGTTTTCTCTTTAGCAAGCATCCTACTTTCATCTTATTTACTGGTTTCTGATTGATTACTGAGCATTTTTCTCCTCTCACCTCAGACTAAGAAATTGCAACAACATGTCTTATATTTCTACGTGCTTTACCTCCCCCAGCACTAAAATAAATATAGGACAGGTCTTTCAGTAATATCTTGATCATGAAGTATCATAATCTATACCTTGTACTTATTTCTTTTTATGAAAAATATATCTATGTGAAGATCTCTCCTCTTTTGCTACTTTTAGGAGAAAAAATATCCACGGTTTGTCCATGGATAGCAGAAAGACTATTGCCCGATCCAGACAGCAACTGTTCAAATCTCTTACGTATATGTCCCCCTGTGGTGTGTAGGGTGAGTAGATATCTTAGTGCTTCCTCCATCATCCCAAAAGAAAAATAGGACACTCATTCATAAATGCACTCACAAATACAAACCTATCCTTATACATTTAAGATAACCTAAAAGTCTCTGAGGTGACATATCAAATTTTAATCTTCAGATTGCTGACCCCAGTGTGGTATGGCTAATCCTAAATCTATTGTGACCATTTAAATTTTTTACATCCTTAGCATTATAAATCTTGTCCTTCAGAAAAAAACTAGAATCATTTTGGGAAATGTAGTGTAAGGGGCTCAAAATTAAGCTTCCAATAGACACGGCTCTTACACATCATTTTTTTTTTTTTTGCCGTAAGTATCAACTCTAGACTCTCTATTCCAAATTTTAACCTTGGCCTTTTCAATTTCTTGGAGTCCACTCTTTTCTCACCTCCCTTTTCTCTCCACCAGCTCCATTTCTCACCAGCTTTACTCCCTCTATAAGCTTTACTCTCTAATAGTTGTACCTTGTTCACCACTGCCTTACATCTTGGAGGTTCTGGTCCTAGAAATGTTTGCAAAGATAGGGTAAAGACCAGAGAATGCAGAAAATCAGCAGGCAAAAAACAGACCCAAGAATAAAAGAAGCAGTCCCAGGGTTAGACACAGGAACATAATGAACTGGCATAGGATCCAGTTCACAGAGTGTGTGAAAAACAAACACAGAGCTTAGAGAAGTAGAGTGAAAATATGCTGTCCTTGTCTTCTCCAAGGATTAGAGACAGGTTAGAACAGAGGGCCTGGGAACCAGGATGACCTATGGGCTTCAGGTCTTATGGCCCCAAGTCAGTCTAGTACATGAGCAAGTATTCAAACAAATTAATAATTTCCCAGTTTAGAAACTTACACTTTTGCTCATTAGTGGTGGCTTGGGAATTGTGGAATCCAAGATGATAGCAAATGTGAGTTTCAGCAAGGTCTTGATCTAGGTCGATCAATAATTTAATGAAAAACAAACAAAAAAACCCAAAAGACAAAAAAATAAAAACTCTGACAATATTCAGCTCTACCATTCTCCAGGCCCAGGTCTGTTGAATTAAATGAATCTGGATCTAGCCTTAGATAACAAAACCCAAGAGACATTTCTCACTATGACTTCCACCACTTTAATTTAGTTCTTGCTTGGCAGTTCTCTCCATCTTCCCTCAGTGGTGAATCATCACTAACTCCCTTATATAGAGTACAGGCTAGTAATCTATTTGTGTGGGTCAGATATCTCTCACAAAGTACATGCAGGTCTAAAATTATAGATAGCCATCCTGGGTACAGTTTTATCTTTCTAACAGGAAAACCTTTCATACAACCTCTTATTGGTCCAATGAGGAAGTCTATTTTCAATGTCTAGTGACCAAAAACCTGGGACTTACTCCTTATTTCACTCATCTTTTCCTTTGTCCTCTAACAAAATATTTAGCAGTTCTAGAAATCAGTTTCTTTATGAAAAAAGAATAATAACTTGGAAATGTTTTATAATTTAAAGAAAAACTCTGGAGAATAAGTGGAAAAACAACTATTACCTTACTGTAGGGAAAATAAGTCTCAGTGACTCTACAAAAGTTTCTCTCTGATTAGACTGAGTTACAAACCCAGGCAACTTTCCACCATACAAAATAGAGATTTTATTAATTAATTAAAACTCATTTATTTCAACTCTTTCATTCAGAAAATATTTATTGCATGCCTATTATAAACTAGGGGCTTTGCGGGTGATAGGAATGCAGTGTAAACAAGACAGATGCTAACCTGGTCCTCAATGACATATGGAGAAGATAGACATTAAGCAACTAAGTATATGAGCAATCACCTTATTAAAATTGATAAATCCTGAAATAAAAAGCATATTATTCAATAAGTATGTGTATGAGATACTAATCTAATATGCAAGATTAAATAAGAAATATCTGAAGAAGGAATTTTAATTGAAGCCTAAATAGAAACTGCCAAACAAAAAATAAAGAAAAAGCACAAGTGGTAAAGACAAGAAAAAATTTGATGCATTTGGGGAGTGAAACCAGGCAAGTATGGTAATGTACTGTCTTAATTCATTAAGAGCAGTTATCAGTCAGCCCCTTTGTGTCATTTTCTCCAACTTCTCCAAAATACAGGGCTAACTTCATTAAGATTCCTGGAATTTTTTTCAACTGAGTATGTAGAAGAGACAGTTGAGTTTAAAACAAGTTGAGTTTAGAATAAATAAGACAACAATTAAAATAATATATTATCGAATCTAAGCTGGATAGAGAAGGAAGAAAGGAAATGTAAGGGATGGCATAGAGGAAGGGTTTTATGATAAGTCTGAATATGCATGAAACCTTTATCAAGAACAAACAATCATATATTTTCATAAGACAGAGTATAAGATCCCTAGGACTAAGTTTCTGCCTTCAAGGCACTCATAATATAGGAGTGGATAGATAAACACATAAGCAAATAAGTATGACAATTTAGAATAGTGGCATAAGTAGAGCAGCTCCTGCTCATGTCTCTTCTGAACTGCCAAAAGGGCACTACAGGCAGCAAAGAAAATGTCAATACACACACATATAGGATCTTATCATATTATGCCAATTTTACTCTTTACTTATTGTTATATGGTGTCCAGTCAGCTCCAACTCCTGGCATAAATGAATTTTCATAAGGTTTTCAAGGTGAAAAAGACCAGAAATATTGTCTTTTGAGAAGAAAATGCAGCAGTGGTTTACCACTGCCTTTTGCTGCATAGTTTGTTTGTCTAATCCACATGTGCTTGGGCTCCTCGCAAATCACCAAGTACCTACAAAATGTAAGCGCCTTTAGGGCTTTACTTCTTACTCCCAAGTAATTTAATATGTCCATCTTGATTAAATGTATAGCTTTTTTCTAGTGGAGATTTTAGAAAATAGATGTTTTTGTCCTGGGACACTTTCTTAAGAGAAACATAAATGGCTCTCACCCAACTCCACCCAACACACACTATACTCACACCAAATTTTATTTTTTTGTAAAATAACAGGACATTGAGTAGGACAACAAAAAAGAAGAATATTACTTCTGGAGTTACTAGCTCGGTTAGGGAAGTGCAAATGAAGTGAAAATAAGCGTAAGAGAAATGTGAATAAATGTAAATTAAGTACAAGGCTCTGAGTCTCATGGAAGATTGTTCTTCTCATTAAATTTTCTATTCCCAGCAGTGATCCTGAGGAAAATAGAATTATTGAAGAGTTTCAGAGCACGAAGTGACACAATTATATAAATTGTAAAATGATCACTCTGACTTTTATAGAGTGAGTGGATTGAATGGAACAGGGCTGAAAATCCTTTAAAAAGATAACTTTGAAATATTCTCTGAGAGACAAATAATAGATGAGTATCCACACCAGGTCAATGGCCATGACTAAGATAAGAATGCAATGTATTTATCTACTGGAATGACTTATAAGCACCTCAAATTAAATATTTAACTCAAATATTGAGATAATTTTGTTGGAGATGATATAGGATAAATCAAGAAGCCACAGATTTTCGGCTTTGGAATTCATATTTGTGATGGTGCCATTTACCATAAAGAAAAACAGACAAGGGAGAGCACATTTTTATAGAGGAAATTAGTAAGTTTCCTGGTCAGTTCTGGAGAAATTAAGTTTGAGAAGTTCGTAAGCCATTCAAGTGAATAGATACCTGGGAAGCAATCAGATAAAAAATTCAGAATCAGACAAGGCTGAGTTTGGATCTTAAATCTATCATTGCTTTTCTGTAATCTTTGTAACTCTCAGTTACCTCATCTGTGAAATGAATTAATATTACTCTCATAATTATTTTTAATTAAATATATTAATACATGTAAAATATGGACCAAGGGTAGTGAAAATTGCTTGGAGCACACAATTTAAAATAGATAAAGAAGGTAATCAACTCTGTAATCTGATATAAGCAGGGAAAAAATAAAGCAAGTAAAAGACACAGAAAAATAAATTAATAATGTATAGCATCAGGAATAAAATGTGAAGCAATGTTTGATAGTTGTAATAGAGAGAATTGATAGCAACTTAAAGAGGGAAAGCAGGAGACTTTTTTTTTTTAATTCAGAAACTGAGAAACACAGGAGTGAGTTGCATGTTAGGAAACACCTAACCTTCGATTATCTCAAAATTAGCAATTAGAAAGATGTAAAACTTAGTCTTAGTACTCTTCTACATGCATCATCATCTTCTTCATAAGAATGGTGAGAAAATTAAATCAAGAAAACCCTTGGTTTTCTAGAAGTCTCAAAGAATTTCTTTCTCCCTTCTCACTCCTGCCTATACTTTGCACATGGGTAGAACTTCAAAATTTCAATTTAGTAGGAGTCATAGCTTTATTTTTATGTCTTCCTATGTCATATAAAATTTCACCTAATCAATTTTACCTCAATAGCTCCTTCAGTGGCCCTCCTCACTCCTTATTTCTTTTGCAAAGAGAAAAGGAGAATAAATTTGTCCTGGATCTGCTTGGTCTTTACTCCATAAACAACAGGATTTAGAGCAGGAGGAATAGTCACATAGAGGTTGGCAAATAAGATTAGCACATTTTGAGGGACACTGTGCCCAAAGCGATGAGCAAGGATGGAGAAGAAGGCAGGTGTGTAAAACATGAGGATAATACAGACATGAGAGCCACAGGTGCTAAGGGCCTTTTGGCGGGCACCCTGGGATGAGAGTTGAAAGACAGCACGGAGGATGAAGGTATAGGAAATGGCAATAAATATCACATCTGAGATAACAGTCATAAGAGGCACAGCAAATCCATACCAGATGTTGATGGAGATGTCAGCAGAGGAAAGGCGAGCAACCCCTATATGCTCACAGTAGGTGTGTGGGATGATACGTGTCTCGCAGAAGGGTAACCGTTTTAGCAGAAAAATGTCTGGTAGAATGATGGAGAAGCTCCTTGCAATAATGCTCACCACAAGCTTGATGATCACCTGAGGAGTCAGGATGGTGGTGTATCTCAAAGGGAAGCAGATAGCCACGTAGCGATCAAATGCCATGGCCAATAAAATGGCTGAGTCCACTGCAAAGCTGAAGTGGAGGAAGAACATCTGGGTGAGACAGCCGGAGAAGGTTATTTTCTGGGAGCCCATCCAGAGGTTACTGAGCAATTTGGGCACTGTAGCAGTGGACAAGATGAGATCTGTCGCAGCCAGCATAGAGAGGAAGAAAAACATGGGTTCATGGAGGCTGCGCTCAACTGCAATGAGGTAGAGGAGGATGCAGTTGCCCATAATAGCCACAACATAGATGACACAAAAGGGAATCCCTATCCAGATGTGGAACTTCTCCAGGCCAGGTATTCCAACAAGGATAAAGGAACTTGGATTGTAACAGCTCAAATTATACATAGTCTCTTCAGTCTGGGATCTGCTGGGTTTTGAGCCCTGAGAACAAATCAATTGTCAGAATGGGCTATGAAAAATAACAGTTTTACATTGCAGCTGCACGTGGTCAAGGACTGCAACTGTCATATTCAGGGTTCCTATGTGAAAAGCACCTCCTGTCTCCTGGATGAGATAGCACCTATGGAACTGACTTGCCATTGCCCTTTTTTTTATGACACGGGTCCTTCATTTCTTTATATATTATACATTTCTTAATAAACCATAGGAATTTTTTTTTTTACTAAGCAATTTCATACGATTAAACCTAAATGTGTCCCTGTATTAATGCAGATTATGTAAAATAGGCCCCTGTACAATGGAAACAAAAATGTGTGTGAAGAGAAGAAAAGAGGTGTGTGTGAGGGAAGGAGGGAGAGAGGGAGAGAGGGAGAGAAGGAGAGAAAGAGGAAGAGAGTAAGAGAGAGAGTGAGAGCAAGAGAGAGAAAAAAAGAATAAAAATAGTAAATGAGGGAGTAACTGATCTTTATAGAGCAAATATTATGTTTCAGACAATGGATTTTATAAAACAAGCTGAAGAGTTTCAATAAAGCAGTAGAAAAAAAATGGAAAATGAAGGGAACAAAAAATTTATTCCTGTGCTGTGGGAGGTATGGGAGGTTTTATTAAACAGGGATTAAAATGCAGTTCAGATTAGGATGGTTGCTTACTGGGATGTGAATATAAGAGAACACATTTGCCAGAAAATTCACAGGAACAAAAAAGAAGCATTCCCCTGACTCAGGCAGAGAGCAGTGAGCTCCAAGGATGATTTACGTCTTTAAGGGTAATACCCTAAACCTTGCAGGATCTCTATTTCCCACCATTAGTAAAGGAGACAGCTCTAACCATCAGTCAGACTGGCAATGCCTCCATAACAGATCACAGTTAATATTATTTGGCTTAGGCAAAGTTAAGCAGAGTAGATTCTCACCTATTAGAGATGAAATACAGAACAACCAAGTTTCACTACAATGTTTTCATTTGTGGTCTGCAGTACTTGGAACCGGTCTTTGGGAATTTCTAGCTTTGCACTAGAGTCTGCCTTTGGAGGTAATTTTTGTACTGAAAATATCCTTTCAGATTTAACTCCATTGTGTGATCTATTTTATAAAGTATTTGTTTTGGTTAAATTATATTTTATTTTAGCTATATTTGAAAGGAAATCAGCAACAGTGATACCAGGAAGTGCAGCAATTGGCAAGGCCCAGCATAACTTGAGCCATCCTCAGAACAGTTTGGGAGAGGTTTAGTTCTTACCCTCGCCAATAAATTTACAAAGTCATCCCAACAGCTTTTGAGGAACAAAAGCAGATTTTGTTGGATAAGTCATAACAACTCCATATTATTGCGTTTGGCAGGAATCTGTAGTTTTGTGCAAAAGGAGGGAAGAATGGATTAAGATGTAGGATTTTGTAACATCTTTGCCAGAACCCCAATCACAGCTTTGAATAGTGAGCTTCTCTCATTTAGGGGATGGTTTTGACATTGCCAGAGTCCTTAATTAGACAAAGTGAAAAAACATCTACCCAGAAAGTGGAAATAGCTCTCACTGTGTAAAGGCAGTCCCCGTCCCCACGCCTACAAGAATGAATGTTATCAGTTACCTCTCCAGGTTTGATGCAGACTAAAATCCCAGAGACACTGATCTTATTAGAATAACGATAACAACAGAGTTCATGAAATCCTCTTTAAAAAGATAGTGACATCATCTCCTGTGGTATGAAAAGCAGGTAGACTGAGAAGCCCCAAAATCTCTCTATAATATAGGCTAGATTGCAACTCAGTCTCTTGGAGCACAGACTCACTGCCACCTGACGAGAAGCACATTTCCTCAGGGTCATGGGGAGCAAATTTAAAGGGGAGAAAAATGAAACACTAATCATTAAAACTAAAAGAGAAATGGGTGCTCAAGAGAAAACGTCTAAACCAAGGTCTTCTGCTGCAGTCAAAACCTATTCAGACTTCAGTTCTTCTATACAAAATGCTTCTTTCCTGCTGAATGCCCTGCTGTGTAAGTGGTCACTTTAGTTGGTCTACACTTGAAATCAATAGTTTTCTGCTAGCATCTGTCAAATTATGGAATCATTGCTGTCAGAATAACTCCTTCCACCCAGAGTCACACATTCAAGGGCACAACCCTAGTGCTCTTGGACACTGAGTAAATGCAAGGCTACCTTATCAGATAAAATCACAGAGCCAGTGTAAGGTTTTCCTCTTCCCTAATTGACTGTAGTTTTCAACTCACCAAAATGTCTTCTTTCTCTTGCTTTATAGGACTAATGGGAAGTATCTATTTTAAAGGAAACAGGTAAAGTTTTAAGCTGGGAGAAGTTCTGTAAGAGGTGAAATGAAAACATTTATGCATTTCCTGTGTACCCAGGAGACAGAACTCAGATCATATGGGACCCTCCATTTCCCATTCCCAGACAAAGAATGAAATCAACTATATTAACTCCTTTCCCTTGGGATGGAATGTAGCTTGGTGATTTTAGTAGGCTGTAGAGATTGTGTCCCAAGGAGAGTCTATTGACTATTCAGACACAGTTAGTAGAGATAAAACCTCAGAGGCCTAAGTATGTTCCTGTATTTGAGGTATTCTTTAATTAGTCTATTTGCATAAACTTGTACCAATACTATAAAATATAATTAAAATTTTCTAGTTTTGATATTGGAAAGTAAGACCTCCAACTTTTTCTTTAAAACCCTTTTAGCTATTCTTTGCACTTTGCATTTCCGTATAAAGTTCATAAGCATTTTCTCAACATACACACACATACACACAAACATACACACACATACATACATGCATGATTTTTATTTTTGTATTGAATTTATATATTAATATGGAGATACTTGATATGTTTATAATACTGTGTTTATATCATAAATATGATCTAAGCCTTCTTTTAATTTCCTCAAAAATGGATTAAAACACTAACTTAAGAGATATATGGCTCTCCATGTTTATAGCAGCATTATTTACAATAGCTAAGATATGAAAACAACCTAAGTTTTTATTCATGAATGAATGGATAAAGAAAACATGGTATAAATATAAAACAAAATATTATTATTAAGCCATAAAAATAATAAAATCTTGTTATTTGTGACAATATAGATGGACCTTGAGGACATGATACTTAGTGGAATAAATCAGACAAAGAAATACAAATACCATATGATCATACTTATATGTAGAATTAAAAAAAAAAAAAACCCAAGCTCTTAGATACAAAGAACAGATGGATAGTTGCCAGAGGTGAGCGCTAGGAGGTACGCAAAATGGGTGAAAGTGGTCAAAAAGTACAAACTGTCAGTTATAAAATAAATAAGTCATGAGGATGTAATGTACAGCATGGTGGCTATCGTTAATATTGTTTTGCATATTTGAAAGTTGTTAAGAGAGTAGATCTTAACAGTTCTTATCACAAGAAAACATTTTCTAACTATGTATTTGATGCATATTAATTAGACTTACTATACACATTTTGCAGTGTATACAAATATTAGATCATTAAGGTGTATACCTGAAACTAATATGTCGTATGTCAATAATAACTCATCAAAAAGTAAAAATACTATTTTTTGTTGAATGCAGGATATTGGTTTTCTATAGCTATTATCATAAATTACTACAGACTCCACAGCTTAAAACATCACAAATTTATTATCTTACAGTTTTGTAGTTCAGAAGTCCAGAATAGGTCTCGCTGGGCTAAAATCATGTTAAGAAGGCTGTTTTTTGTTCTAGAAGCTCTAGAAAAGAATACCTTTCTTGTATTTTCCAGCATCTAGAAACTCCCTTCCTCTTCAAAGCCAGCAGTGTTATTTCTGCCTTTCTTCCATGCTCACATTTCCCTCTGACTCTGCCCTTCTGCCTTCTTCTTCCACTTTTAAGAATCCCTGTGATTACATTTGGGCCACCTTGGTAATCCAGGACAATCTCCCTATTTTCAGGTCTACTGAGGATGAGGACAGCATTTGGATGGCCATTATTCTGCTTACCACACCAAGTTTCATAATTTGTAAATTATGTGTGTGAAACTCATTATTATTGATTCATTTTAATCTCTAGATACGTTAGTCATAATAGATGCATTTAAATGTCTCAGAGATTTTGTTTTGTTAATATTTTACATATTGAGACTATATTGATATATATAGATACATTTCCATATATACTGGTGGTTTGCAGTATCACTCTGAATGGGAACCCCTCTGACTTCTCTCTTTAAGTTTTTTCCGTTTTCCTCCCTCCAGTTACCTCATTCTATTCTCCTAGGTACTCTGTCCTCAACCAAAGCTAAGTGTGGTGGCTTCTGATTCTGATCCAGTGATGATTTCATAGATATTACAGATCCAGTTACTAATTGCAGAATATATCTGTATCTTTGGATTTATGAACTCCCTGAACCATAATCCTTCTTAATTTTTTTCTTAATCCACAAAGATGTCATTAATGTTTGAGGAATCACAATCCTACAATCGTTGTTTTCCCAGAGCCTGAAAACAAATGTTTTGTCCCATTTTTCTATTAAAGTGAGAGAAAGTTTCATTTTTATTATTTACTTCTCATAGACTAAACACAAAGTACCTATGTTCATTTCTCAAATGACCACTATCAAACCTCTCAGCTCCCTTTCCCCACAAGGGAATATCTTTAGGGGCTAGAAATGTAGTAGAGGAATATTTATAGTGTTCAGAAGAGTCTTCTCCTGTCTTCTAAGACATCCTATTTCTCATATCACCTTTCCAATTCTCAGCTTCCTACTACTAGTTCCACAGACACTTTGAGGCTGCTTAAAACTCCTTTGAAAAATACATCAGGTCAGTATAAAACTTTAAGGCATCTTAGTGTCAGAACATGAGATAAACCAAAGGCAGATATTATGTTTCCTCTGATAGAATGTAGTTGAGAGATCTACAAGCAATGTGACTGCATGCCAAGACAAAAGTTAAGAGTCTAAAGAAAGCAAAAAAAAAAAAACAAAACAAAAGAAATCAAAAACAAATATTAAATGTAAAAAAAGTGTAAAGTTTCTAGAAGAAAACAAAAAAACATTTTTACAATCTCAAGTAGGTAAAGATGTTAAAATAAATTTCTAGGCCCAAGACAATGCTGCTTCTGCTCAGAATGCCATGTCAGCAAATCAAAACTTAGATAACTTTTGTGTCCCTGTAAATGCTCCACTTAATCAGAAATGTATTTTAAATCAGCCAGTGCCCAAATGTCAAGCCACTATGGGCCTTCTCACCATGAGATTAACTATGTAGCCCTAACCACATATCTGCACTAACATGTTCATCTCAGCATTAAGACTTTTTTTTGCAGAGTCAATAAAGTTAAAATGATGTTATTAGAGTGGGCCCCATACCATATGACTGTCATAAAAAAAGGAAATCTAGACACAGAGACATACATAATGGGAAGATGATATGAATAGACATAAGGAGAAGATAGCCATCTATAAGCCAAAGAGAGAGGCCAGAAATAGATCCTTTCTTCATGGCCCTCAGTAGGAAATAAACTCTGTTGATATCTTGATTTTGAACTTCTAGCCTCCAAAATGATGAGACAATATATTTCTGTTGTTTTAAGTCCCCTAGTCTGTGATACTTTCTTATGGAAGCCCTAGAAGTCTAATATGAAGACATTCTAAATTTAAAAAAAAAAAAAAAGAGTAAAAGAAGAGGCAGTCAGATGGTGCAGATGAAATCAAGTGCAGGAAGTGAGCCCCAGAACAAGATGCACTACAAGAAGTGGGTGAGAGAAAGAGGAGGTTCAGGAGTTCAGTGGGCACAGGTTAATGAAACCTGGAGAGTTTGGAAGCTTGAAATATAAAAGGCAATCTGAGTAAAGGAACATTTAGAGAACTTGAAAATGAGTGACCAATGGTTTGTTATATAAAAAATAGGACAGTGTTGGATTCATAGTCTAGGTAAAGACTGACACTGTGGAGGAACAGCCATGGAGGGTCAAGATCAGAGGTGGAAGAGTCCCCATAGGCAATGTATTCATATTCATTCTGTAACCCTACAACCCAATAGTCATTTTCAGGTCTGCATTTGGATAGTTTACATTTGGGTCAAAAACAAACCCTGAACTCTTTTTTCCATTGAGATTACTTGTTTTACTTTATACCCTAGGATCCAGGCAATCTTCCCAGACATATCTGCTTCCCAGTAGTATATTCCCAAAGAGAAATTTTGGCAGCCCAAGACATCAAGAGTAAAAAAGTTACATGGATATACATTCCTAATAATAAAAGTATGCACAACTGTCACTTGCCTCTAATCTGCAAAATGATCGCATTCAAAATAGCATTGACTTGGATATAGCATCATATCCACTGCAGAAAAAACTACACACTCAGGTGAATCATAGAGGGCCTGAATGTCTTGTGACATTCTGAGGAGGCATGTTGAGGACTGACTGGGAGGAACTGGGGTTGATGGGTCAGAGATGAGAGCCAGACACTTAAGAATTGTCATGTATGTGCATGTTCGAGGAGGACACATGAAACTAAGATCATGGGACCTAATAGAAACCACACTTCTGAAAAGGTATCAGAACATGATGATTTGAAAACCCTATAACTTCTCACCCCAGTAGCTCTGGACTTCTATCAGCTTTGAAATGACAAAAATTGCAATGATGTTGTTAAAGGCAAAAGAGAAAACACTAATACCTATCCTTTCTCTTGAATGATGACAGGGGAGGGAAGCACTGTGAGGCTATGTACTGGTGAATGAGAGGACACCAGGCCATTCCCACTTAGAGATGATCACATCTTCAGTACAGGGTATCTATCTCTCCCTGTCAGGCCTACATCCTCTCTTGTTCTTATCTAGAAACAACATCCACTCCTTTTCTGGTACTACAAGTATCCCACATCCTTCCCATGGCTCTCCTCACATTTAAAAAGTCACAGTATCTTTTCAGATCAGGAGTTCCTAATCTTTGTTTCTTCAGAAAAGTTTTTAGCATTGCCACTTGGAAAACATTGATGTCATTTTTAACGTTATCATCAGTTTACTTTAGCTACCTACATTATATTAAACATCAAAAGTGGACTCATGGCCCACATTAAATATAAATACTACAAAATGTATGACTTCAGTTAAAGATGACCGGTTGGCATAACAGCACATTTAGAAGCAATATAATTACCATTTGTTCTTCTCAACTGTAAAGGGGTTTTTACTCTGTAACTTAAACATGACATGAGCTTTGTTATTAAATCTCCAATACTCTCAGGGTCAGATGGAAAACAGTGTCTGTGACAAATAATTTTATTTCAAACTGGCTAGGGCACAGAACCTAGATATTTGACCAAACGCCAGTCTCAATGTTGCCACAAATGTATATTTTAGATGAGATTAATATTTAAATTAGTACACTGAATAAAACAGATTACTCTCCATAATGTGAGGGCCTCGTCCAATCAATTTAAATCCTTGGGGAAAGAGATAGAACCCTAAATATCAGGGAATTCTGCCTCGACTTGGGTTGCAACATTTGCTCTTCCGTTGGCCTTTATCCTGCTAACCTAACCCACAGATTTGGATGTAACTCTCCACAATTGTATGTTAATTCTTTAAGATCTACTTTCTTTCTACCTATCTACCTCCTATCATCTATTATCCATCTACCTATCTATTTATCTACCTACCAACCATCTATCTATTGATTCATCCGTCCATCTACACACACATCTCATTGATTTTCTCTGGAAAACTCTTATTAAAGAATCTAGGAATAGACCTGTACAGTCTTACAGAAAAGCAACATTGAAAATAATTGTTACATTCCCACCCTAGAGAGTCAAATGAGTTACTTGAACTGAGAGGGTACATAGCAGAGGGAAATACAGGTAGGCTATGGGTGCTGAGATAAAGATTAGACCAGGTTTTGACAGCATGAAGAGATTAGCAGTCAAGATGAAGATGGAACAATATCATTAGGCAAAATGAAAGCTCATTGAGATCCCATATTGATGAATGCAGGTAATATATTTACTTCAGTAAAGATCTCAAGTCCTCAAATGAAAAGCCTTCTGATCACCATTAAGTGATGGCCCTAGATACCTGCACATTGTCCTTGGATCATCTTACAGGTCAAAGGTTCCTTATGCTCAGAGATTCTCCTGAACCCGCCCAAACTTCTTACTGTGAATACATGTCTGCTTCATTGATGGTTAAGCAGTCCTAGGGTTCCAGAAACACAAGATGGTGTGATTGCTATTCAAAGGTTCAGGTGATGTGGAAGAGAAAGGTCTAGAATTGATTTGCAGAGAGCAAATCTACACTTGGTGACCACTGGACTTTTTTGAGTCCATGAAACTGTCTCTGGCAGTTTGTAGGTAAGAGAATGTGTAAGTAGGAGCAACTGAAAATTTCATGTTCTTTTCAACAGGTTTTATTTATGGATGCAGGAGCCTCTGTTAAAAGGCAGATGGCCCTTAGTGTATAGATTCTTTTATTGTATATAAAAATTCAGGTTTTCCTTGTAATGAGGTACTTCATACTGAAATGGAGGATTTGGTATTTCAGTAAACGAAGACATGACTGTCCCTGGAAAGTCATTTTTTCAATAATTCAAGAGTGTACATTACTAGTGACTCAGAGCCTGTCATCCTAGCAATGGGGCAAAGGGTGGGTGGGGGAGGGGGAACCAGAAAGCAGAGGTCAAAGGGAAAATTTATATTTCCATTGTTTCCATGGATGAGTGCTAAGATATAAATATGCACATACACACACAGAGAGACATTGGAAAAATTCACCTTAGATTCCTTATTTCATCAAAATTCATCCAAGATCAGGCAGTTGGAAACTTGACAAAACAGCACAAACAGCACACTTTATTTTTTTCTAGCTCTGAACTTGATTGGAGAAGAGGTAGGAATAAAAATGCAAAAAGACATGGAGATCCCACCAAGCCTTGAATGAGCACACATTTCAGAAATAAAGTCCCTCCTATCTCATGGGAAGAAGAGACTTTTTCTCTTTGTTCCTGGGAACTCTGGCCTCACTGCAAAGGTAAGGCTGACCTGGACAACAAACACTTACCTACACCACTGTTAGGAAATCCCACAGCTGTGCTTCTGACTCTTATATATCCTTGTGAATAATAACTTTTAAATGCTGGGAAAACAGAGTTAATATTTAAATTCCATTTCAATAAAACAGAATTATTATAGTAAAATTTTAAAAAATAAGACTAGATAGCTATACAAAACCATTTATTTTCCAATTAGCTAAAATTTTTAAAAAACTATAATTCTTCCAAGTTATTTCTTAAAACAAAGCAAGAGTAATAATGTTGAAAGTAAACTGATATGTATTCTTAGAATCATTTACTGTAGTCACAGTGAGAGGAAGCCAAAAAAATGAATAGACAAAAACTGAATTATTGCTTATGTGCAAGAAATGACAGATATCATTAAAAACATTCTGTTGTTTACTTTTCATACTACATGTGGTAAATTTCTTTTTTCTTTTTACAAATGAGACACTGAATCCTATAGAATTGAGTTTACTTGATTAAGGTCAATATATTGCAAAACCAGAATTACAATAAAATTCTGTCTCACACACACGCTCATCTATCACTGGCAGAGCTGCAGTAGCCTTGACCAGCAACATGCAGCATCTGAGATTTGAAAAATGATACTTCAGTAAAATGAGCCTAGTAATCCCAAGAGCACAAAAACCTCTTTCACAAGACACTAACAGCTTCTATTTTCAATAACTAGTAGAGCAAATATATTTATTTTTAAGTTGTGACACTTAGATGTTTCATACTTAATGACATTTATCTTTTCACCATAATCCTAACAAGGCTGCAGTTTTTATACCAGAATTATTTTAAGAAAATAAAGTCAGCATTCAAGTATGTTACTCAAGGTTACACTGTGCATATTTAGAGATACAGGACTTGAATTCAGACACTGTGGACACAAAACCTCCACTTAGTACGTATTATTTATGAAATTTTCTCTTTCACTCTTTGATGAATAAGCATCACCGTGGGTAAACAGACACTTCCCTGATGACAAATTTTGTAGTGAATGACTCCTTTACAAGGTCTTCAATAATATATAAAACTAGTTGAAAGCTTCCCTTCATCTTTTCAGTCAGTGATAGAGCATATGAGATTGTAAAAATTTGGGAGAGGTTATTCTTTAAAACTGGTTTTTCATTATAAAGCATTAGTCACTTTCCCTGGGAGTATGAAAAAGGATGAATTAAGATTCTCTACTTATGCAAACAGGATATTAGGAAAAATACGACGAAGGCAAATTGTATACCTTATTGATAAATGAAGGACTTTCAAATGTAATAAAGGAGGGCAGCAAAGAAAATATGGTTAGAATGGTGCAGATAACCCAGTATATTAGATGCTCCCAAGGTCAGAGGCACACACAGAAGTGGGTGACGGTGTAAGAGGTTAAGAGTTTTGAGAACACAGCATCATGGGGGCAGCACATTTCATAGGATTGAAATATGGAAAAACTTCCTGAGTAAAGGAACACAAAGAGAATTTATAAATGAGAAACCCATGGTTTGTGACATTGAAAAATGAGACAGTGCTAGCATTATGGTCTATAAAAACCCCAATACGACAGGAAGGAACATTCAGGGAAAGGGTTATTATCAAGGGATTGGGAGAGGAAGAGTCCTCAAAAGCATTATATTCCAACTGATTCTGTAACCCGATAACCTAGTAAACATACTTAGACTGATATCTCAAGAAACCATGTTGATAACTTGTCTAACACAATCCATCATATTGTAGTCAGGCCATTTTTTTTTACCATATACTCCCAGGATCCAGTCACATTTCACTGATACATCTACCTCCCAGTAATGTTTTCCTGATGTGATAATGGGTGATCTCAGAACACCATAATCATTATAACTGCTGTTCTGATGTGGATAATTTGTATTGCAAACTAACACATATCTCACTTGTCTGTGATGTGTAGAAATAGCAACATTTGGATTATTCTTGGGAATATACAGGATCATGTAAACTGTAGAAAAATCACAGGATTGGGTGAGGGATGTAATGTAGCTTTATTTGTGACACTGAAGAGGAATCTTAGGAATAACATATGTGGGAAATGGGGAGAACTTAGTTCTGTTCTTGGGGAGAGGTATAACACTGCAGAAACAATGTATGTGTGTGTGTGTGTGTGTGTGCATGTGTGTGTGTGTGTGCGTGTATGCATGTGCACATATGTGCTGGGAGGGAAAACATGAGTCTTAAGAAATGAGACCCAGCTAAAAAAAAAAAAAAGCAAAATTCTGAAAGAAGGTGAGAATAGGTTGCTTCTTGATATTGTGATTTCTCCTTACACCAGTAGCATCACACATCTGTCAGCTCTGAAATAAAAAAAAATCCATCATATTAAATATAAACAAAAGAGTCAGCATTAAAATCTATTTCCTCTCCAGATGAAGGGAAAGACTGGGGATGTGTGGTAGTAGATGGAAGAATAAGAGATGAACCAGACACTGAGACAATTCCTTTAACATATGATCATGTTATCAGCACCTGATAATCCATCCTCCTTTGTCTCCTCTATCCACATTTAGAAACTGAACTCTCCTCCCTATTGAGCACCCACCATTACAAGAATCCCACAGCCACCCACATAACACTCCTTACCATTAAAAGTTTGCAGGATCCCTCTCAAATCAGGAACTTGGAACACTCTCTTTCGTTTATTGAACAAGGTTTTTGGCTTCTTCAGAGTCAAAGTCTTACTCCTAAGGATGACATAAGTTGACACATATCTCTGTAACATTTTGTTTGTCCAAAACTACTAACTTCGTATTTATTAACCCTATTGAAACATTTGGACCTACTTCCCTGAGACTGTGAGAAATGAGAGAATAGACTCTTCACCTTGAAGAAGGAAGAAATGTGCTCTTATCCACCTTCTCAGTTACCCTCTGTCTGACTTTGGGAAACCTTCAATCTCTCATGAAGCAGTTTATTTCTTCCAAAATGAAATAACTAACCTGTTCCTCTCTACCTCCTAGAAATCATATTAAATTATATGAAATGATTTTTTTAATGCAAAACTTTGATTCCCCAAAACAAATTAATTTGTGGAAAAGTCATTGTATGGATGTGGATTCCCTGGTTATGACTTGAAAGTGTGGTTGTAGAACCTGGCCCCTTGTTGTTTGCGACTCATCAAGTGTGGGTATACTATCTGAAGAGGACCAAAACCTTTCAAATCTGCTTCTCAGTAGAAAGGCCCTCAGAATAACATCTGAGATTTTACAATCACTGGGAAAAATTATAACACTTGGAAAAGAAGACATAATGAGTATCATACTAAGTGTGGTCCGAATTTCACGTGTCTGAATAGGTTGATGCAGCCAAGTAGATGTGCAAATTTAGGTACAAGGATCCTGCCTTTACATTGACCTACAATAGATAAAGCAGCTACAAAATACAGTAACCTGAGTTTGATATGGGCATGCAGGATGAATAAAATGTATGAAGGTACAAGGTATAACACCTTATTTCAAATTGCTACTAACCCAAACTACACATTCTGCCCACCCAAAAATTCCTAGAATCAAGTTTGTTCTTATAGAACACACAAACCATGATTTGTGAACAGAAATTTAAGATAAAACTACACCCAAATTTTTCTGCCCTGAGAGATATTTTATTCTAACCAAACACTTTTATTGGCTTTAAACCACTTTGCACAGCACAGAAGGACCATCTCTGGTCTCTCACACGTACCTTTCCATGATGTCATTCACATTCTAGAAAGAAAAGAAAAAACACAAGTTGAGAAGTAATAGGCCCTCTGCACTTAACAAAGCTTCATCATATCCCACCACCTCCTGATATGGTGAAAATAGAGATAGTCCCAATATGAGAGTCGAAAAGAAAAGACCCAGACCAATCATTCAGTGTAAGGTTGTCAGGTTTCCTAAAAGGTAGAAATAGCTTTTACCCCTGTGAAAGCGTGAGGCTTTGAACACCCAAAGATGGGCTATATTTATGAAGAAAACAGGAGGCCCATAATATTTTTACCCAGTTTATAAAGTTTCTCAAGAGATTATTTTAATAATTAATAGTTTGTCCATTTGTTCAAAATAAATGTGAAGTAATATACTATTACTTGTCAAACATTGTGCCAATGTTTGGAGAATCAAAGATGAGTGAGTAATCAAAATTTTCTTCAAGTTCATGTGGCTTCTGCTGAGGGTACAGTCAAAATATATTACTGTAAGCATTCCTCAAGGCTCTCCTCATTTTTTACACTAAGTAACCTCATTCACTCCCTTAAATTCAGCACATATGTATGTGTAATTGATTTCTAAGCTTTTTATTTTTACTTAATTTTGTCCCTTGAATTCGGGTTAACATATTCCTTAATAAAGAAGCCACAGGAACCAGTGACTTAGGAGGTCTCTAAGGCACCTTATTCTTTACTGACCAACTTGTCTCCTCTCTTATATCCCTTTGTCCATTATGTTACCAATATCCACTTGGTCACTGTCCTAAAAACTGCAGCATTTACCTACACTCCAGTATCTACCAATCCAGTTTAGTCCACATTGTTAGCAGTTTCTTGTCATCTGATCTTCCTTGTCATAAAAATGTATTTGTTTGCACAGATATATACCAATATATTTGGTCTCCTTTAACTCACTTACTTCCTCCATGATACCAAAAACTAGGCCAACTGCTAGGTCTACAGACACAAAGCAATTGCTTTGCTTTCTATATCAGGGCTTTTAGTTGTATATGAAAATTAGCAATTAAAACTAGATTAAACAGAGAAAAGGAATTTGGGGGACAGATATAATTTTAATCAAAGCTTAATTCTGAAGCTCAAACACTGTCATCATGATCTGGTCTATGTCATTCTCCAAATTCTATTTGTTCCCTGTATATTGACTATATTCTCAGTTCAGGAAACATGAATCTCCTCATATCAACTCAAGAAGTAAAAAAAACTTCTCTTCCCAGTTATAACAAAAAATTCTGAAGCCTGCACACGGCATTGGTCTGCATTGGATCAGGCGCCCATATTAAAAGCATCACTGTGTTGTTATTGGAAGAATATAAAGCAATGTTGGAAACAAGTTTCAGTATTTCACTGGAATCAAATTAGTTTTAATCTGAAGTAGACCACAAAATGATAAGAAGCCTATCTTAACCAGAATAACAATCATCACAAATAATCTTTTAAAAATACTGTAAGAAAATAGAAAAACTTGAAATTTTATGTTACAAATGTCTGTTTAAAGAAGCTGACTTTAGGAAGAGTACAGTGAAAATTGCAGGTGTCATAAACAAGCAAATAATCCAATAATAAATTAAATATTCACAATAATTGCATTAAATGTTATTGTCTTAATCCACCAAGTATAAGGCAGAAATTGTTGGACTAGATTAAAAGCAAGATTCAATTGCTGCTATCTACAAGACTTATATTTTGGATTCAAAAAAACAAATATGGCAAAAGTAAAAAGATAGAGGTCTGTCAAGATGGCAGAATCAGAAAACACTGTGTTTGTCCTTCTCCCTGCCCTTGAACAAGGAGTCGCAGCCACACACTGGGCAACCCAGTTTGAACCACCAGTGTAAGGAAAAGGATTCCCACAACAGCTGGCTGTGAAAATCAGAAGAGACTCAGATTGGGTGAGATGAAGGACTACTGCAGAACCAGGCATCCTCTTAAGGGGCCTGAGCACAGGCTTACCCACAGAAACTTGTGTTAAGCTCCGGAGAGGCTCTCAAAGTTCCAGAGACAAACAGGGAGGAACTGAATTGTCTGGCTTCAAGGTGAGGGCTGGAGGGGCAGCTCTCCTGAAGACTAAAGTGCTACAGGCATCGTTGTTTCTTTGTTGAACCCTGCCCCTACACAACTTGCAGGCTCACACAGGTGCCAAATCTAAGTTTCCACTAACCTGACTTAACGCTACTCTTTCCCTACCTTGGTGATCTTTTGACTCTGCACCCTATCCAATACAAGCATCTGGCCTGAACCTCTTTCAGAGGCCAGCGTGAGTCTGCACTGACATTCTTAAAACCTCTCAGAGGTTTATAAATCCCAAACAAGTAGAAGCGGAGCTCATTGTGCCATGTACCTATTGTTAAGTGGCCGCATGTCCGGCAGTAGTGGCAGATGGCCTCAGTTCACAGTATAGGCTCCCTCAGGTACCCCTAAGCCCAGTACAGGCAGCTATCAACTGCACATTGCATTGTAGCTTATACCAGGTGGCCCTGGGCTGGATACAGGCAGTGTTTGCCCTTGGCCTGCACCAGAGCCCCTCTAAAAAGGCCACAGAACCAATACATTTGGTAGCCTGATTCAGACCACACCAGAGCATTACCCAATTAGTGCCTCAAATTACACACCCAAAGAGAATAAGCAGAAATTAGAGACCTGCTAAAATGAATCCCACTCTGTGGAGTCAGTCTCTGCACAATAGCTCATTCACTGATGTCATGATCAGTTGTCACAGCCAGAAGCCTGAGGGTTGATCACACTCACTGATGTGTAAACAGTAATCGAAGCTCAACTATAATAGGAGAACACATACAACCAACACAAGGGACACTCTTAGAGCACCTAGCTCAGGTGACCAGAGAGACTGCGCCAGTGGACCCAACAGGGCACCTACTATATAAGATCACTCTTCCAAGACAGGGAGGCATAGCGGATCTACCTAATACACAGAACAAACATAAGGAGACAGCCAACATAAGGGGACAAAGAAACATGTCACAAAAGAACAGGACAAAACTTCAGAAAAATAACTAAGCAAAATGGAAGCAAACAATCTACCAGGTGCAAAATTCACAAGACTGGCTGTAAAGATGCTTAATGAACTTAGGAGAATAATAGATTATCTCAGTGAGAACTATAACAAAGAGAGTGAAAACATTAAAAAAGCAATTAAAAGCATAAAAAAGAAACACTTAAAAATGAAGACTACAATAACTAAAATGAAGACTACTTTAGATGGAATCAACAGATTACATTAGGTAGAGCACTGAATCAGAGATGTGGAAGACAAGATAGCAGAAAACACCCATCACAACAGCAACAAGAAAAGGAGAATTTTTAAAATGAGGATAGTTTAAGGGCCCTCTGAGACAACATCAGACATTACAACTTTCACATCATGGAAATAACAGATAAACATAGAGTATAAGGAATTAAAAACCCACTGGAAGAAATAATGACTGAAAACTTCTCTAACCTATGAAGAAAAGAGACCTATATTTACAGGAAGTGCAGAGAATCTCAAACAAGATGAACTCAGAGGTCCACACCATAATTAAAAGGCCAAAAGTAAGGTCAAAGAGAGAATCTTAAAAGCAGTAAGAGAAAAGCACTTTGTTACCTATAAGAGAGCTCCCTAAGATGGTCAGCTAATTTCTCAACAGAAACTTTGTAGGCCAGAAGGAACTAGCATGAAATATTCAAAGTGATGAAAAGCAAGGACTTACAACCATGATTATGCTATCCAGCAAGGATATCGTAAGGAATTGAAGGAGACATAAAAACCCAGATAAGGAAAAGCCAAAGGTGTTCCTCACCACAAAAACCAGTATTTTAAGAAATGTTAAAGAGAATTCTTTAAGAAGAATTTTTAAAAGTCAAACATATGACTAAGAATATATCACAAAGAAAAAATTCCTCATTGACAAGGGTTAAAACATAATAAAAACAGTGGATCAACCAACTCTAAAGCCAGTAAAAAGATTAAAAGGCAAAAGTAGGAATATCTTGTGTAATTATAACAGTAAATTAAGGGGATATACACAACCATACACACACACAAAAGACGTAAAAAATAATGACAAAAGCATAAATGTGGAAGGGGTGAGTAAAAATGGTAGTGATTTTAGAATATATTCAAACTTAAGCAACCATCAACTTAAAATAGACTGTTGTAAACATAACTTCGTACATATAAAGCATATGGTAACCACCAACCAAAAATCTACAAGAGATATGCAAGCAATAAAGAGAAAGAATCCAAACACAATGTTACAGTAAGTCATCAACATACAAAAGAAGAGACCGAGAGAATAAGAAAGCTAGAACTGCAAAAACAATCAGAAAACAATAACATGGCAGTAACTACATACCCATCATTAACCACTTTAAATGTAAATGGATTAAATGCTCCAAACAAAAGATGAAAGAATAAAGTAGTACATATATACAATGAATGAAGTATTACTTGACTATAAAAAAGAAAAAGAATGAAATCTTAACATTTTATGACAAAGCAGGACCAAGAGGGTATTATGCAAAGATCAAATCAGACAAGGAAAGACAATTATATACCATATAATTTCACTTATATGCCAAATCTAAAGAACAAAATAAACAAAGCAGAAATAACCTTATAGACACAGAGAAAAACTGATGGTTGCCAGACGGGAGGGAGGGCTGGAAAGCTGGGTGTAAAAGGTGAAGGGTCTAAGAAGTACAAATTGCCAGGTATAAAATAGTCAAGGGATATAAAGTATATAGCATAGTGAATATAGTCAATAATATTATAATAACTATAGATATGGTATCAGGTGGGTAGAAGACTAATTGGAGAATCACTTTATATAGATGTCTAACCACTATGCCTATACCTGAAACTAATATAATATTGAATTTCAACTGTAATTTAATTTTTTAAAATTTTTTTAAGAAAAGATATTTTTACAAAAAATATTCACCTGGAACTTGAAATAAACTCAATATTATATGTTAGCTATATTTTAATGATAAATTATTTTAAAAAAATAAAATCTATTTGGGTATTAATATATCTCTTTAGGCATTATGTAAAAAATATAAATTTTCTGACTTTCAACAATAACAAATAACAAAAACAGAAAAGAAAATGTGCCATACAAACAGGAATCATAGGCTAGCTTGTGTCTGTATTAATATTATACAAAATAACCTTAAGAACATAAATATTATAAGAATGAGAGAAATTTTCAGTATGTCAAGAAGAAGTAAAAATTACAAATGTACATGCATCTAAGAGCAGAGGTTCAAAATACACAAAGTGAGATAGAAAGCATTAACAGAATAATTGGACAATTCAATAATAATGCTCGGAGAGTTCAATAATTCACTCTAAATAACCAACAGAGCAGCCTTTATGAAAACCATCCAGGATGGAGTAGACATGGCCGATACTCCTAACAAACTTAACCAATAAATGCACATTACACATTCCTTTCAAATTCATATAAAAATTTTTGGACATACAATATTTTAGGTATAAAGAAAGTGCCAATGCATTTAAAAGATTGAAATAATAAAATGTTTTCTGATTACAATGGAATTAAATTTAAAATACACAGAAGCAAAAGTAAAGAATCAGCAAGAGTTTTTAAATTAAACAATACATTTTCAAATATCCCAAGGGTTAACAGAAAAAAATCACAAAGCAAATTGGAAAAAAAGTTGAATCGAATGATAATAACAATTAAATAATCCAAATGTATAGAATGAAGTGAAAGCCATGTATTTATACATGATAAGCTATATCATAAAATATTGTGTCAAATCAGTAGTCTAAGTTTCCACTTAACAAACTAGTAAAGTATAATAAATTAAACCCAACAGACACACACAAATACATGTATGCATGTGCATATACTTGAATACACACAAAGGAAATAGTAAAGGCGAGAGCAGAAATCAATGATAAAAAAGGTTAAAAAAATAGATAAAAATCAATGAAACAGTAAAGTTTATCTTTAAAAAATCAATAAATTTTACCAAATATAACTACATTAGCCAAAAAATAGAAGTAAAAAAGCAAAATAAATAAATAAATAAATAAAAATAAAACAAAAAAGCAAATCATTAGACCCAGGAATAAAAGAGAACACATTACCAAGTACTGTAGAAATTAAAGGAATACCACAGGATTATAATTAACATTATATTTAAAATTCTGACACCTTAGTATAAACAAATTTCTGCAAAGATGTAGAGTACCAAAAATTGACTTAAGAAATACAAATATTCTGAATAAACCTAATACAAGTAAACAAAACAAAACAAAACTATTTTAATCATTTCCAAAAAGAAAAGTCCTCAGTGAGATAGCATCACTGTGAATCTATTGAATAATTAAAGAGTAAATAATACCAGTCCTTCTCAATTGTTTATTCAGAAAATAGAGATAGAGGAGAAAAATCTCAACATATTCCATGAGGGGGAAAAAAAACTTTGGATCATGAAAAAGTACCTAATAAATGCTTAACACTATATCATAGATAACAGGGGCCTATAAAATATCATGGACACAATGGATCTCCTTATCACTGTCAAATTTTTGCACTACACTTGATAAATTAATAAAAATAATATTTTTCTTTGTTATTCATGCATTCAATTATCCCTATAACCTCTGAAATAGGTACAGGGAAGGGGTACTGCAAAACCAAAGAGACCTTAGTGTCACCACCAGAAAGAACACAGCAACACAGCAGAAGGAAGACTTTTATTTCCCTCAAATCTCAGATGCTGGGGCTTCATCCAAAGTCTTACCTGCAGCATCTCCATTGCTGACCCCTTTAACCGACGTTCCAGATCTGAGATGAGATTTCTCACCAACTGGCTCTGCTGGACCAGTTCATTCTCAGCCTCTGTCAGGTAATGTAGAGCCTCTCTCTCTTCCTTCTTCAGCTTTTGCAGCTCCTTCTGTTCCACACTGTCCAGGGTATCTCTCAGGTTTTTAAACACATTCTGGACATTTTGCATCTCATATTCTATATGATTCTTTAAGAATGAGAAGGAGAGAGGAACTCAAGGTGATCAGGCAGAAACCGGGAGTCAGAAAAAGAAGTATTTGATGTGAAGTTCTCACAGGGAAGGGAGAAGGAAGCAGGGAAGCGATTCTTGGGGAAGCTGACTTTTCCTATTATTTTCTCTCCATCACATTCCAAAAGAATAGCCTCAGTTGTGCTATTGAAACCAACACTAAGCCAATGTGGGACACCTGGGTATGGCTCAGCTTTCACACAGCAGCCCAGGACAGTCTTGCCCACCTGCGTTATTCCTGAACTCTACACCCACCCTCTAATTACCACTGAACACCCAAGGACAGAACCATGTGCCATTGCCAGCTGTCTTCTTCTGGAAGAGTTAGAGGCTCCAATCATGGCAGAAATGGTGCACAGAATTCACTAGCCATCCTCATCAGAATCTGACAATGCTTTCCTCCAAATATCTGTGTTCATTTGTGACATTTTTTTTTTTTTAAAGCCATACCCCTATCAGAGAAAGGAAAAAGAAAGCTAATCAATGACTTCGGATATACCAACTGTCAGGAAACAAGGAGAAAAGGGCTACTTGTGAGTAACACCCTTGATCCTGCCCAGATTTCTAACTCCCTCAGGAAGTGTCTCCTCCTACCTTCCAGGAAGTTCTCTCTTCTCTGATGTGAGCTCCCAACTTCTCAGCTTTCAGCTCCTCCTTCATCAACCTCTCCATAGCTGCCTGGAGCTTCTTCTGAGAGAGAGGAATAACACTAGAGTCAAGCTATGGGCTTTCTCATCATCAGAATAGAGGATACTGGGGAAGAAATCAGGCTGATGTCTGAAGAATCTAGAGTTTATGGAAACCATGAGAACAGTAATTGTAATCTATGACTTGGAAAAAAACCAGAATTGGTGAATGTGTTCTTTATACTTAGGTAACAGAAGTTACCATTCCCTCTCAAAAGGAAAACTGATTCTGTTTGTCCTGCAAGAACAATGATCCTGCAGCAAGGAACTTATCTCAATCGACCCAGCTCCACAGTTATCCCTGTTCAAAGAGGAAATGACAGCTTTGTGTGGACACCACACATCCACATTAGCACAAAGTACAAAAACATCTTCTTCTGGTTAACGGCCTAGGCTTAAGTCCACTAGGCTTCTCTTTTTGTAACTGGGTGGAATGCACAGACATAGTCCTTAAGGCCCCGGAAGCTGAGCATAGGAAGAACAGTGATCATAGGCCTCAGAGCTAGGTAATTTTGCATTTGCTTCAGATTACCTTGAACCTCAGGGCTAGGTGTCAAGGTAATCAGAGGAAAATGCAAAATAGAGATTTCCCCCAAGTACCATTTCCTGCCCTGTCTTTCCTCCATCTTGGGTCTTACCTGGTACTCCTGGGCAACCTCCTCCACCAGGAATGTGTGGTGACCACGATGCTCCTGAGACCGCTCGCAGAGCCAGCAAATAAACTTCCCATCCTCCTTACAGAAGAGCAGGAGTTTCTCTCCATGACGCACACAGAGATCTCTGTTCTGCTCC